>OMLB01062745.1:0-44262 GCA_900302555.1 Myripristis jacobus | reverse complement strand
TCTAAACCTGAGTTTCATTTCTCTATAATTCACACCTCTGTATTTTTTTTTTTTTGCCACCAGGATTACAGTAAAGTGCAGCACCTGGCCCTCCACGCTTTCCACAACACAGAGGTCGAGGCCATGCAGGCGGAGAGCTGCTACCAGTTAGCTCGCTCCTTTCACGTGCAGGTAAAAACCAGAGTCATGAGGCAGCCGCCTGTGTGTTTTAAAGCACTATCATGCATTTGTGTTGATGCGATCTCTCTGCTTTTCTTTTTCTTTTAGGAGGACTACGACCAGGCCTTTCAGTACTACTACCAGGCCACTCAGTTTGCCTCATCCACCTTTGTGTTGCCCTTCTTTGGACTGGGGCAGATGTACGTGTATCGAAGGGACAAGGAGAATGCAGCACAGTGCTTTGAAAAAGTTTTGAAGGCCTACCCCAACAACTACGAAACAATGAAAATTCTGGGGTCTCTCTATGCAGCATCTGACGATCAGGAAAAGAGAGACATTGCCAAGGTAAGCACAGTATGAACATCATCGTCTTATCACAACTTGACTTATTAACAGATTGATTGATGCGACTGCAGAACCGCATTGGAAATTCGCTTTAAATCAGCCTGAATGTATTCTGAGATTATTTTTTAGTGAAATTCAGCAAATGTTCAAACTTTTTTTTTTATACTAGGGTCACCTGAAGAAGGTAACGGAGCAGTACCCAGATGATGTGGAGGCGTGGATTGAGCTGGCTCAGATCCTGGAGCAGACTGACATCCAGGGAGCTCTGTCCGCCTATGGCACAGCCACCCGCATCCTGCAGGAGAAGGTGCAGGCTGACGTTCCCCCGGAGATCCTCAATAACCTGGGGGCTCTCCACTTCAGACTGGGCAACCTGGGAGAGGCCAAGGTATGCAGCAGCCCCCGCTATATTGACCATGGGATTGAGCAACCCCTAAAACCAACTATTGACATCGTAATCATAATAAGATTACGAGATTTTATCGAGACTGAAGACTGTAGATCTGATATAAGCAAGTGCGGCATTTCAAGGCTGGGCTTTGTCTTCTCTTTTGTAGAAATACTTTCTTGCGTCTCTGGACCGGGCCAAAGCAGAGGGAGAGCACGATGAGCATTACTACAACGCCATCTCCGTCACCACCTCCTACAATCTGGCCCGCCTGTATGAGGCCATGTGTGAATTCCACGAAGCTGAGAAACTCTACAAAAACATCCTGAGAGAACACCCTAACTATGTCGACTGTAAGACACCAAAAACTGAGCTGTTACTAGCAACTTTTGCATATTGAAGTACTTTTTTTTTTTTTTTTTTGACTTAAAATTTTTTGTCGATAGGTTACTTGCGTCTTGGAGCCATGGCTCGTGACAAAGGAAATTTCTACGAAGCTTCTGACTGGTTCAAAGAGGCTCTGCAGATCAACCAGGTGCTTTAGTCATCTATTGTTTGGTGGTGTCATTTTCGCTCCATCCAAAGTCCACATAATCCAGTGCCATTCGCTGTTACCTCATGTCCGCCGTGCTCTTTCGGACACAGGATCACCCGGACGCCTGGTCCCTGATCGGGAACCTTCACCTGGCCAAACAGGAGTGGGGGCCAGGCCAAAAGAAGTTTGAGCGTATCCTGAAGCAGCCGTCCACACAGAACGACACATACTCCATGCTGGCCCTGGGTAACGTGTGGCTGCAGACCCTCCACCAGCCCACCAGAGACCGGGAGAAGGTACAGATTTTAAAATGCAGTGTACAGAAGAGAGAAATGAGAAAAAAACGTGGCAATTGTAAATGAAAAAGAGGGTATTATCGAATAAAAAGTGGCATTGATTACTCTTGCACTTATTATTGTCAAGTAATCGGTATTCTTGTATGTGTAGGAGGAAATAAGGGATCCTCAAACTGACTGGCAGTGTTTTTTGTGTTCTGACAGGAAAAGAGACACCAGGATCGAGCCCTGGCGATATACAAACAGGTCCTGCGAAATGATGCCAAGAACCTTTATGCTGCCAATGGCATTGGTGTGTTGAGCCTTTATTAGGTCTTTTTTTTGTGCATCTTTTATCTGTACTCAGAGCAGGGAATCATTCGCAAGCGTGTACGGTGCAATAACCAAGTGTCTCTGTTGCTCAGGTGCTGTCCTGGCACATAAGGGCTACTTCAGGGAGGCGCGGGACGTGTTTGCCCAGGTGAGGGAGGCCACAGCAGACATCAGCGACGTCTGGCTGAATCTGGCTCACATCTACGTAGAGCAGAAACAATACATCAGCGCTGTGCAAATGGTAAGGGCCTGACTCATGATGACCTTTTTTTTGAAGACTTACGATTTTACTCAGTGTTTGGTTCCGTATAATTGAGTGTTACGATCTGTTCCACAGTATGAAAACTGCCTGAAGAAATTTTACAAACATCAGAACACTGAGGTGTTGCTGTACCTCGCAAGGGCCCTCTTCAAATGTGGAAAACTCCAAGAGTGCAAACAGATGTTGCTAAAGGTAAAAAAAAAAAAAAAAAGACACAAACAAGGCATTTCTTTTCATTTGCGGCTGTGAACGGAGTGTGTGACTGTGTTCTTTTGATGTTGTGTGTACGACAAGGCACGTCATGTGGCGCCCAGCGACACGGTGCTGATGTTCAACGTGGCCCTGGTGCTTCAGAGGCTGGCCACTCTGGTGCTCAAGGATGAAAAGAGCAACTTGAAGGCTGTGCTTAGCGCCGTCAAAGAGCTGGAGCTCGCTCACAGGTACTGGCAATAAGCTTTGATTTGCACCCTCCTCTACTACAACCCTGTTGCCGTCCTCCGCCTAATCCTCCTATTTCATGTCTTTCTCACCCTCCTTTTCACACAGGTACTTCAGCTATCTGAGTAAGGCTGGAGACAAGATGAGGTTTGATCTAGCGCTTGCCGCCTCTGAGGCCAGGTCAGTCTAAACTTTCTGTCGTTTAACTATCAAAACTAAAGGTTACATTATTACCTGTTTTAAGGGACTGTTGTTAAAATGCATGCCGTGTTAGAGTTAGTGTGAGAGCTGTGGCCATTTAATATGGGTTGTAATTACCTTTGGGGTGGGGGTTGCGTTTGCAGGCAGTGCTCTGACCTGCTGAGCCAGGCTCAGTACCATGTGGCACGGGCCAGGAAGCAGGATGAGGAGGAGAAGGAGCTTCGGGCAAAACAAGAACAAGAGAGGGACCTGTTGCGCCAGCAGATGTTGAAAGAACAGGTCCGTATGTTTGGACCGTACGAAAACCTCCAGCATTTTAGTTTTGTCATTTATCTTCATAGTTAGGATTGATCCAGGCTGAGCATTGAAGAACAGCTTTTTCTGCCTGTTTCTGAGGCCATAAACTGCATCTCATCATTTCACCCTCACACCTCATCAGGAAGAAAAGAGGAACAAGGAGGCTGAGGAACAGAAGAAGCTCCTGGAGCAGAGAGCCATGTATGTGGAGAAGACCAAGAACTTGCTCACTTTCGCTGAAGGACCGAAGGAGGCCCCCAAGGAAAAGAGGAAGGGAGGCGGTGGCCGTGTGAGTACCAGCATTGAAAGTACAACTGTGTCTAAGTCAGTCAAAATGCACTGAGTGCAGTATGAATAACATAACTTTGTTTTCCACCTCAGCGCAAGAAAACAGGCGACATGGATGAGTTTGTCAACGATGACTCTGATGAGGACCTGCCGCTCAAGAAGAAGAAGAAGAGAAAGGCCGGCAGTGGCAGTGAGCAGGAGGATGTTGAGGATGGAGAGAAGAAGTCACGCAAGAAGAGGAGGAGGTGATTCCTCTGCAAAGAATTTTAACTGCACTTTATTTTTGGCAAAGGACGTGTATGCTTACAGTAAAGCTTGCCTTGTATTCTAGACCTACAAAGGGAGGCGACGGTGGCAGCGATGATGACGAGGGAGGATCCCATCCCAAGAAGCAACGTAAATCCAAAGACCGCAAGAAGATCGAAAAGGTCTTTTTATTTTTTCTGTCTTCTCTTCCAGTGTCATCATCTGCAAAGTGTTTTAATATTGTAGGCCTAACTGCTCCATATATTGTTGGCCAGTTTAAACTATAACAGTGCATTATGTTTTATGAGTTGGTGGGAATATTTTGCATGTTAAACCTTCTGCAGAAGTAGATACTGCCCTCAGATAAATGTTATAGTACAATATTACTCACAAAATGGAAAATTGCACTTAAGTACATTGTTTGGGTAAATGTACATTGTTACTTTCCATCTCTGGTCATTGTATATTTCCCAATCTCAGTTCTTGGAAATGTAACACATCTCTCTTTTGTAGCCCCAGCCTGAGCGTCTGCCACCTTCCCTCAAAGGGAAGATCAAATCTAAGGCCATCATATCATCTTCTGAGGACTCTTCAGATGAGGATGGCCTGAAAATCGCTGAAGACAGGTACAACCATAGTGTTTCATCATATTTTACTGTGGAAAAAATGTGTTATCTGTTACATGGTGTCTGCAATGATAAGCAATGGTGGTTAAAAAATGTAGTAAATTTTTTGGCATTTATTGTTAAAGAGGTCAGGTTCTCTGACTTTGAAAAGTCGCTGCCAAGCTGAAAAAGTTGTTTCATTTACAAGGATACAAGGAAGTTTATTTGTCATTATACAATAGGTAGTATAGTGAAATTAAAATGTGGTTCCCTCTTGATTGGTTAATTAATTGATTGATTGTGTAGAAAATAGAATTTATTGTGACTTTAAGAGTCCAAATTTCACTCTTTAGACACTCTGCTGTTATTTGTTTGATTTTTATGTGTTTCTCGTCATTTGTTCTCATGTAGACACCAAAGAGACAGCGGCTCAGGATCTGATGATGAGGGAGACCACAGGAAGCGCATTGCGTCCGACAGCGACTCTGACGGAGGCCAGAACCGCTCCGGCAGCGAGGCGGGCAGCCCGCAGCGCTCCGCGGGATCCGACGACGACGACTCCGGCAGCGACCGTCCGGTGAAGAAGAGGAGGGCGCTGCGGCAGTCCGACTCTGAGCAGTCGGACAACGAGAGCAAGAGGAGTCGCTCGGGATCAGAGGACGAGTCCCGGCCGGGCTCGCCCGCCGCAGCGTCGGACCACAGATCCGACAGGGGCTCGGAGGCCGGATCAGACAACGAGGGCTCCCCGCGCCGCTCCGACAACGGCTCAGAGCCCGAGGGATCCAACAACGAGGACGACGACAGCGATTAGGCCTCCAAGCTCCCTCACAGACTCACACTCGTCTCTTGTCATGATCAAAAGGCATTCTCTACATTTGGATTTGTTTTGTCTACTCAGTGCAGGGATTTCTGTCCGTATCCTATCTGGAAATTAGCATAGGAACGTGTAGGGTTTTTCTTTTTTTTTTCTTTTCTTTTTTTTTTTTTTTTTAAAGCACAATACAATGTATTCCTCACTATGATTGGCTGAGACAGACTGTTAAAACATGTCTTTTCGTAGGTGCTCAGCCTCACTGTCTGTTGTTGATGATCCATCAGGTCTAAACCTGTAAAGCTGTTTTCTATCTCAGATGATCAGAGGAACAGATACAGACACCCAACGATTGACAAGGGGGTTAAAGGTCATCAAAACATGTAAATAAAAATATCAAAGGGAATGCTGAAGATTTGTTGTGTATTACTGTACTCTCCTCCTTAATCAACATACTTTTCTCTTACAGCAAAATGGTGGAAATGAGCTCTCTTTGACCTAGAACATAGTGATTCATGTTTGGTCTCTTTTTTTTTTTTTTTTTTTACTTTAAAAATTATACAATGAAATGACATAAGTATGCATAAAGTGGGTTCCTTAAGATGTAGATGTGCTGTCCTGCTACAGGTAAGTGGACAACATGTTTAAAACTAGACCAGACACCCTCCCCCAGAAACCTCTCTGCAGTGTTGCACAAACACACACACACACACACACAACTGGCTCAAACATGGATTGTGCATCTGAGTCTAATCATGTTTATTACTATGATCAATATTGTTAACAATAAAAGAAGCACAAATAATTAACAATATTCGTAACAGTAACTTAGGCCACTCTGTAAATTAAAGCTGTGATGATACAGCAGAGCAGCTCATTACTTATTTCTTATTTCTAATGATGCCACTTGTTTGTCATGCAGTATACGTTGGTCTCTTTCCACGGGTCACGTAAAAAGCAAAATAAAGTGACGATGGCATCATCCTTATCCAGAATAGTATTTATAACGTGTAGAAAGATATGACTAATCTAAAACCAAGTTTGTTACGAAACAATGGCTAAATGAATAGAACATCATAGGATTAACCATGAGTCAGATGATGGAGAATTATTTGACTAAACCAATTACAGTTGGCCTTCAGTTACCTTTATTACCGTCTACTGGTTCTTGATGTCTCTCATTCAAATTAGCAGATGACATCAGCCATGAACATCACGCTCGTTTTAGCCTCAAGAGTTTAAATGACATTTTATCTTGATGAAATGACTATTGGAAGTAATCTATCTATTGATGAATATATTTATTTATACAGTAGAGTAAATGTAAAATGTTGGCATGATTACATTAATAGTAATAGTAATGCAAAGTTATACAGTATATATAGAAGGTAAAGTAATACTCTGCAAGGGATAATCCACACACACACACACACTATCAGCATAAAAAAAGAAAACTTGATTATGTTTTTGGTGAGTTTAACCATCTGCTATTGCAAGTCAGAAAATTTATAAAACAGATTTCCTAATGTCAGACTCTGATGAAAGGTCAGTGAACGCAGCAATCTCTTGAATGGGAGCGGGTACGCAAGACCTGGTCGAACAATAGCAGTTCCCCTGGATGTAACTCCAGCTCCATGAGTGTGTGTGCAGCCCTCTAATGGACTTCACAACTCGTTTACCCTTTCAAGACATTAAACAAATTGTGCAAAAAAAAAAAAACGTTTTTTTTTTCTTCTTTAGTGATGTATGTTATCGTCATATTTATAAAAATGATGCCGCTGTGTTTATTATGAAAATGTATTCCACCCACAGAGGTGGAGTCTGCTGAGCCGGCAGATCAGGGGCACGACAAATGTTGAGGATGACTCATCTTCGCTCCTGCCATCTGTGTGATGTTACTATTCTGAAGTTACATAACATGGTAGTGTAGAAAACAGCATTTATCTTGAAGGCTATTTTTGTTATGTATGTGTATGCTGGAGCAGATTTCACAGAATCAGTGTTTAGTAACTGTAATTACCTGGGCAAATCAATTACTCTGATGGCAAATCAAATCAACTCTTCTCACACTCTTCATCAAGCATGTTTTGATGTGTTGTTGAAAAGTGCAAGTTACTGAAGTACAATATTAGACCAGTCTTGCATGTGTTGCTCCCATACTGTATCTTCATAAACTACAGTGCAGTACATAGTGCTGTTAGGATACCATGGTCATGCCAGGGCTCGTCATAACTGGAAGGAAGTTATCGCTTACAAATTACCCAAATTTGACATAACCTCAACACCTGTCAAGTCAAATGATCCACATATATTTTCTTACAGCAACGCATGAAAGCTTCACGGAGGGAGAAAAATCCTCAGGACACCAAAGTGATCTGTGAAACTTTATTGAAAGTTAAGCTGTTGTTGTACACTGAACTTTCCTAGCACTTAACATAACATTACAATAACACTCTTGAATAGAAAGTTTCATTGTACAGATTCATTCTTTATAACTTCATGAAGATAAAAGATGCAATAAAAACTCAATATCTAGACTTAAATACTTAAAATGTCCACACAAGGCGGTGGCAATTCAATTAAAAGTCACAAGCCATTTTTCGATGGTAACTATCTAAACCAGAAGAATCCCAGTTGGCCATGTTAACATGTTATAAATGAGGAATTCAAGTATAGTTTGACAGATATGGGAGAGGTATAGAGTAACAGCGGCTGATAAATTAAAAAGCCTATGTATTCATTTCTCCGGACACAAGGTTCATACACAGACAAAATGCACTTAAGTCAGGCTAAATTTGGGTACTTTACATCAGCGTAAACTGTGCAAGTAGAACAGGCTATTTTCTATAACACACATGGGCACGAATCTAAACTCTTGAAGCATTTTCATTTGAAATGACAATAAATTGGACTTCACGCATAATGAGGTAGAAACCAAAACAATCATAATTATGGCAGCCGATGACTACAATTGAGGATTCTTTGTAACAAATCAAGGGACGTGGTGTGTTTTCAATATTGCAAGAACATGATAATGTTGAGCAAAGTGCATCTCTACAGTGTGACTGATGCAGTAAAGCAGCATGGAAAGGCCCTTTGCAGTATGTTTGAGGCATCTCTTTTGTACATGGTGAAAATAGTTTGGATAATGGCAGCACCTCCTGTCCATGTACGTTCCTACTAGATGTAATAAGAGTTTTTAAAAAAGGGTCAGGTTTTGGCACCTTGTTAGCTCTTTGACCCGGTTAAAGACACTTCAAGAGGAAACCGTTTAACTGCCTTTTCATCTTATCATCTTATACTCTTCACTTGGTCATTCTGATGGAGTTTTTGATATCCAATTTGTGTTTCTTTGCTGGAAACAAACACCACTATCAGTTTTCTGCACCATATATCATCGTTGTTGCTTGCCCTGGCAGTGTACTGCCTACAGCCACTGGATACCGTAAACACCAAACTAAGTAAATGGATAAGATAAAAATGCACACTGGACATGTCTATTGGTGTGGTTAAATGAGAACCGTAGAATAAAACTATATTACAGTTGAAGCAATGACAAAAGGTGCAAAGAGAGTTCAAGCTGTTATCATCGAACTCTTCAGTGTATAAATGGTTGACTATCTGCTTTGCCAAGAAAAAAAAAAAGGATACATGGGTGAAGACATTTGCTTAAGGTGGAAAATCATTTCATAGTGTAATGAACTGCAACAGTGGTTGTCAGGAAACACACATAATGAGAAGAGAGGGAGAGTTTGGGTTGAAACAGGACAAGACACAAGGAGAAAAAAAGCAAGGGAAAAAAAGCTTTATCACTCATTGCATCTGCACACCACAAGGCCTTTGGCTGGTTCTTCAGTCACCGTCATCCTCTGACTCCTCTTCTTCAGCCGTCTCCAGCCAGGTCAGCCACTGGTTCACCTAAAGCACAAGGAGTATCGCCATTAGATAAAGCCATTCATGGTGGACGAATCATAAGTGAAGCCACTACTACATTAGAAAAATGAGTCTCCAGTTTAGGAGTGGATGGAGATGCGGTGCTTGTCAGAGGCTGTTACTCTTCCCATGCTTAGACCAAAGTGAGGCTGTGTGAAAAATTTAAATCCAAACTCATAAGCATTTAAATAAGCTTACCTGAAATAATGCTTTCCCCTTTCCAGGAAACTCTTGGGTGATATCTTCTTTCCATGCAAGAAAGGCTTCTTCTTCAATTATTTCCATATCATAAAAGTTTACAAAGTAGCGCAGTAACATGCCTGGAAGAGATACAAAAAAAATGTTTAAGTTGTTTTAATAGCATCAATAACAAAGTTACTGTGGGAAGAATATCTATGAACAAAAGACGTTAGCCTGAATGTATATTCCTATCCACCTAAGTGAAAACTCTCAGACCTGTAGGAATAATTAAATAATCTGAGCCTGAATCTCAAGCATGTAACATGTGAAATATGTCTTCAGTGACTGACAGCCACATTGTAATCAGTCAGTCTCTCTCTCACATGTTGAGTTGCAAATAGAGCAGGAAAGTGAGATGTGAACACAAGTGGTCAGGCGCGATGCATTTGTAGCTGTCCACCTGTATTCAGATTTCTCAGGATGTCTGTTAATACCAGGTGGCAACAGCCTCAATAAACCTCATCTTAATCTTAACGACTGAGCTGCAGGTGTGCACATACCTTTGGGGAAAGATTTAGCGTTGCAGTGGACCTGCAGGGCATAAAGGGCGCTGACTTGCAGGTTGATGTGATCATGCAGAAACTTCTGCATCACTGGCTTGAAAGCCAGTAGCAGCTGCTTCTCCTGATCCAGCTGTTCTTTAGTTGGTGCTGAAAGCTGATCTTCCTCCTCGTCAGCGTTGATCTCATGATCAATATACTGCAAGAAGCTGACAAAAAGACAGACAAAATGAAGATTAAGATAAAAAAATATAATTTCATTTGAAAATCAATGGAGAAAATAAGTCAATGTTATCAGAAGAAACTCAAGTCTGCTCAGTGTTTTACCTGGTCATGAGGATGTTGACAAAGCCTTTGTCAGTGTGAAGTTTAGGGGAAATGTTGTCCTTGATCCACTTGTAGATGGACTGGGGAGAAGGATCTGCTTTAATCTGCTTCAGCAGCTCCTTCTCTAGCTTCATCAGGGGGAACAAAAAGCTCAGGCCTTTGCCCTCCAGGATCTCCAGCATCCTGTCCTTGTTTTGGTCAATTTCTACAGGAGCAAAAAACCAACATGCCATCAGTGAGAGCAAAAGACAGATTGAAATGGACATAATTTCACATGATATGAATATAATTTAAATATCTAGTTAGACTGATGACTGACTCAAGTGAGACAGCTGGGTCTGAACTGACAGCACTTGAGGAGAGGGGAAGACAGAACAGTCTTCGCTGCCTCCACTTCCCAAGGCAGGTGGTATTAACTTATTTGTTTCCTATGGGGGAATTCTCTTTTCACTTGCCTCCTGTCCGCAGGGAGGTTAGACTGCAGGATCTGTTAATGGACATCACTCCTGAATGATTTCAAGATATCTATTGTCATTTTCCAGACTCATATGGCCTATGACCCCTTGATCCAAACCTTCACAGCAGGCAAGTGAAAAAGAAAACCACTGAAACTGCGGGGTGGGTCTTGAACGTGTTCTTTTTTGAAATCTCACGTTATATTGCTTGTGACTTGATGGACAAGGTCAAACATATTTGGTAGAAGCACAGTAACTGTGGATTGGACATACCAGGTAGCATCCTCTGCATGTTGACCTTGCTCTGTTGGAACAGGTCAGCCAGCCACTCACGATCTTTCAGCTTGGCTGTCTGCTGCAGGCAGAGCAGGAAGAGGGGGAAGTGGGTGCCATTCTCCAGGGGATGGGCTAACTCGGCAATGCTCACCAACTCCGCGATGATGGCGCGTGCTGCAAACTGGGCCAGGTAGGACTTCACCAGTGGGATATCTACCTCAATCTTGGGACACTGGTCCAGAACACCCAGAAATGCCTATCGAAGAGGAGAGGTTAGCACTGAAAAGTAGCCTGATACTCGAATGGTAGCGAAATGCACTGAACATGGGTTACACTCAAATTTACTAAAATCTTTTTCCCTGTAAGCCTAGCAAAAGAGTGGACTCTGTAAGGCAAGAAAAATAGCTGCCTTAATAATGTGTGGCAGGTAATATGAATGCAGACAATTTCAGTTGTCATTGGGAACCATTGTTGGAGACTTCCAGCTGAGAGTCATTAACAAATACCATATGACATTCCTCTGAGTCATGTGACATGATCAAAGTGTAAAGACTCACCTGCATTAGGTTTTCACCAGTGACGAGACCTTCGGTGCAGAGTGCATGGACTAGGGTGCTGGCGTGTTCCTTATCTTCATCTGGGCGATCAAGGGAACAGACCACGATCTTGTTCAGCATCTCGGACAAGAAGTGCTTAGGAGCCCTCATGTCCTTCACACCATGCACAGCCTCAGCAATGTTCTTGCTGTTCAGGTATTCAGTCACTATCGTCTCCTACAAGGAAAAACTGTCAGACATACTGCATACATGTTCTGAATGAAAAAAGCAGTGCAGAGAGCTGGGAACTTACAGTCATTTTAAGCAATTCTTCCTTTGTAGGTGGGGGTTTCTTATTGGACTTTGGAGGTTTTTCCTGAATTGGAGGAGGGTTGGTCTTCAGACCAAGCTGTGGAGGCTGATAAAAAAAAAAAAAAAAAGAGCAAATGAGTACATGTTTAGTGGAGCCTGGGGCTACAACAGCATATCAACTTTTTTTCCCCAAATATTGATAACTACCTGTCCCAGTGGAGGAGTCTGTGTACGTGGTGGCTGGGCACTTGGAGGAATCATGGTTGGTATCTGTGGCTGCAGCTTTGGCACTTGATTTTTATTCAAGATGAATGACTGTGCTGGCCTTAGACTGATCTAGAATGGTACAGAAGAGAAATGTATAATAGTAATAATAATGCAAAAAGGTATCAGGGGTAAGTCCCCATTTTTGACCCAACATCCTTCATAGGAAACCACCAGTGCTCTTGAAGCAACAGGAGTACTTGGGGACCAGTTGGTCCTGCTGTCTGCATAGAATGCCAGTCCTAGTTAGCGGTTAGCTGGTATGCCTGAATCTTTGCTGTAAGCAGGGCTGTTAGCATAATTTCTTCCTACATATTTCCAGTTTTAACATTCAATTATGTCTAACTTTGACATATTGCAATGCCTCATTTTTTTTTGCTGTTGAATGAAAACCGGTGAACGATATAAATTTGGAGACTTAATTATATATGTACTGAACAGCAACATTTTCCTCTTTCTTTAACAGCGTCCTGGAATTTAAGTCTTTTTCCATACTTCCCACAATTGCATAGCCCTGTATAATCCAGGGAAATTTACATAACAATCATAAAGAGCTTCAGTGGACCCTGGAGTAATCACAAAATACAAAAGTCAGAGAGTCAAACACCTGAGACCTACAAACTCAAACTTTATGTATCAGTATATTGCATAAAAAAATGTGCAAGGCAGTTGTACCTCATCAGCATTGAGCTGCCCTTTCTTGATGAATCGCGGAGCCATATCCTTGGACTGAGACTGCATCTGCATTGAGTGGTTCTGGTTCTGGTTGAAGAAGAGTAGATTCTGTCCCTTTTAAAAGAGATTTTATTTAATGATTGTTTGCTCTGCTGGGTGCCTAAATTCACCATTTCAAAATACCAAATGATTAGAATGTAGACAGCACTTACTTGGTTTGATTTCATGAAAGGCTTGCCTCCCAGGTCAAACTGAGACTGGGGTAAGGGGGCGTTGTGTCCACTATGGCCATTGAAGAGTGGGTTTGTACGGTGACGTCCCATGGTGGGTGAGTAGCGGTCCTGAATCACTCCTGGGCCTGTGCCGATGCCACTTCCAACTGGATAGTGGAAAAAAAAGCCACAGTGCATCATTAGAAACCAGCTTTTAAAAACACAGTGCTCCTTTTTTCTGAGAAAGAAATTTGACAATCTCGAATAAACACCTGATAGGCTTTTCTGGTGTACGCAGTATATTTTTAAGACAGAACTTCAGTCTCTCACTTAAACGAATAAGGAAGTAGTTTAAAACCTCTTGGCTCAAAATTGTGAAAACCACATTAGGGAAAAGGGGCACATGCATGATGGCAGTTTTGTCTGTGACGTTGGAGTTGACATACCAGGCATTTGTCCAAACATATCAGCCAATCCCCCGAGAGTTTCCCTGTCAAATTTGAACCTTGCTGGCATGAAGGGGCTGTCCATAAAGAAGTCAGTCCTCATTCCTTGGGACATTGATGGAATAAAAACACCTAAATCCTGAAAAGTAAATGTTTGAATCTATTTAGAACAAATGAATACATGCACCACAGACTGCTAAAGTAGTACAACGAGTAAAGCCCATGTTTGTCCAGTCAGTATATTTTTACAGTCAGTTAAATGACGGAAGGATCAACATTTAAAGAAAAAAAAATGTTCAAGGAAACAAACCTTCACTGCATCCTGACGAATCTGGTTAATCATCTTTGGTCCATTGTCGATAAAAGCTTTGCGAGGCACCCAACTGTTCTCTCGCAACTCCACTGTGTCCTGCAGTAAGAAGCGAATCCTCGCCGGCAACTCCTTGTTGTTCATTAAGGATCGCATTCGTGCGAAGTACTGATTCATTAAAGACTGCAAGGAGAAATGATGGTCATGAAAATGATCAAAGAAATTTCAAAACGAGACATCCATTCAAATTATATATCCCTGATACTTACCTTTGCCTTTTCATGATCAAGTCTGGGCCCCACTGTTCTCATTATCTGACAGAGGCATTCCAAATCCTCACCCATATCCTTGAGTTGGACTTTCTTCTTCTTTTCCAAGAGCTTAAAAGACAAACAAAATCATTGATTTCACTGAATAAAATAAACACAAATGAAGAATTTATTGTAGCGTTAAACCTCCACAATACACAGAAGAATCAATAAGATTAATAAAAACTCTAAACTCACTGTTTTGATGCACCTATGAAGGATAGATTCATGGATAAGGTCAAGTTTGCCAAGTTCCCCAATGAATTTGATGTTGCCCAGCATCTTGATCTTAGCAATAGCACGCTGCTCCTCCTCATCAGAGGTGAGAGGGCTGTCACGTTTGTCAAAGACTACAGAAAGAGAATATCAACATTAGGAACAATTCAAGTGACAAAATCTAGACTGAATCAAAATGTTTCCAAGGAGAGTTCACATACTTTCAACATTTCTGGTGCGATTTTCAAACTCATCTTGAAGCTTTGAAATCAGAAGCCTCCTGAAGGTCTGTGGAGCAGTATATGTGTTAAAAACTCAGACAATTAAGAAAATTGCTCACACAGAGTAGTGGTGCTGAGACCAGATCCTTAGACAAATGCTAGTTAAAAAATAAATAAGTACCGTGCTCTGCTTTTTTGGTGCTTGAATCTCTGGTGATGGGCCGTCAAAGTTTGGTGCGTCCTCTGCCAAGCGCAGACATAGTTGTGCATATAGAGAGCTATACTTGGGCTCTTCGAGGGCTTTGTCAACAATCTAAAAACAGGCAAATAGTTAATTAACAATCCTGTGTTTAGCAGTTACAAGTACAGCACATGGGTAGAGATGAGAGAGAATACTTGCCAGCAAGATGACTCCTTTTAAGATGACTTTTGAATCTACACCCACATTCAAGAGCTCAAGGCATAGCTTGTCAAACTTCTCAGGAGTCAGCTTATTAAGTATGCTAATGAAAAAGGGACAAAAAGTTTTTTTAAATGCACACTTCCAGACAATATACCAGGAAAACTCACTTTATTTACATACACTGTTGTGGTGCATGGGAAGTAAACAGTTTGTAAGATGCAACTGAAGCAAAGATAGATTTAGCAGTTGTTGTTTTTTTTTTTAAGCAGCATGTGGATGGAAACATACCCTCTCACTTTCCTGAAGATTGCATCATTTTGCTCTTTCTCGTTGGAGGAGCTGACATCTCGTCTAGTGCTTCGAGAAGGTACCCATCTCTGAACGCTAGAACCTGGGGTTTTCCCCAGGAACTCGCTGCAATGGACAAAAAAAAGCTCATATTACAGAAATATTCATCAGTGCATGATACTATCACTGTCTCACCCACAGAGAAGTGGACTGAGCAGTGGTGGATAGGATACAAAAGCCTTGCCACACTTCACAACTAGCAACCAAGTTCACTTCCAAAAATCAGTGTGAAATGTGTCAAATTTAAATTAAGATTACACATTTTCAGAGTCTGTTGTTTGCATTGCATGCTGCGACACTCAGTCCTTTCTATGTAAAAACAGTAGAAACTATTGTTAGCTTCATCTTAAACCATGGCAGCAAATTGTTCAACATTAGATCTTTATCATTATAGAATGTTTCATGTAACTCAGTACAAACAAAAACCTGAGAAACAAAATTAGACACACTGTGGCCTGTTACATGTATATATTATACTCCCATCATAGTGACTGCTGACAAAATTTCTGTGCATTTGTCTGCTTACATTTACATCTTCGGCGTTATCCTACAGCCTGCTATGATGGGAGATTTTTGATTCGGACAAACTACAATTAAGAGACAACTTTTATAGAATCTTTTAGAATGCAGGTTGTCAAAAAATTTCGGGGAGATTTGAGTCAATTTCAACTGTCGAATTACTGCAAGCTTGTTCAATCCCAAGCTGTGGGCCACATGGCAATAAAAAGCCTCAAAATAAAGCACTGATACAGCAGAGAGAAGGTGCAGTTGCAACTGTAACAATAATCAAGGCCTTTAATTAATGACTTGATCAACCTTGAATAATCAAATCAGAACTTGATTACATGTGGATTTCATGCATGTGTTCAAACAGTGCACACAAGAATGCCTTACTAATGTCCACACAACACAAATGCAAAAAAAAACTGAAAGGTTCCTCAATCTAAATTTTTCTCCCGCTTAAAAAGCAGGCTCTGCCAGGGTCCAAACAGTAAACAGCTGGCTGTAGGTGTTATTGTATTACAGTCACACCTTTGTCCCAGATCTGCTGGTGTAAAAGAATGATATGGATGTGTGAGATTAGTGCCTCGGCGTTCCAAGTGAAAGGAAAAGCTGAAAACACACCTGTTTCCGACAGACTTGGGATAGTGCTGAGGTGCACCCCCACCTCCCCCTCCCCCCACAGAAGCACTGGGGGGCAAAAGAGAGAAAGGGAAGAAAAAAAAATCACCCCAATGTGTACCGTGCTAAGAGTTTAATAAAAGAAAAGAGTCTCAACAGAACTCAGGCACATTTAGCCAATACGTGAAGGTGAGGTGTGTGTCTGTGTGTGTGTGTGTGTGTGAGAGAGAGAGAGAGTGTTTCCTGTAGGCAACACCGAGTAGGCTACCTGAAACGAGAAGCGCCCCCTTCTGCAACCACACTCTCCACTTTGGCGGCTTGACAAAGAAGAATTTCTGAAAAGAATAATGTCCTTGGAGTGGGGCAGGAAAAAACACGACCTGAAAGAGAAGACAGTTCGAGAAACACATGTTAAAAAAAATAAAAAATAATAAAAAAAAGTGCCCGGCTGCCAATATTTCATTAAAATGATGCGACTGACCTGAGCAGCCCCAAGACGCCACAAACACAAACGAAAGATGTTAATGAAAAATCACGTTGGAAATCTGCCCTGTGGGCTCCAGCCAGATGGCGAACTACTACGCATGCGCAGAGTATTCTATTCAAATTCTCGCCTTCGCAGTGGTTTCCCTGGTGGAATCACTGGCACCGAAACCATGCATGAATGTGTCCTTTTCTGTATTTATTTTTAAATTCCTGTGATGGAAGGCGTCATGTCAGCTAGAAAACATGTTTTTAGCCACAAGGACAGGTTACCATTGGCTACCATTGTGTTTAAATTGTTGAAATTATCGACATCCGATTACGTTGGTTAGCTTTGTCTGGGTTCAGGATGTCTTGATGCTAACAGTTAGCTAGCATTTTTTTCCCCTTGAGGATGTTCCGGCTAAAAAGGTTGTTAAAAGCAACTCACACCTACATTTAATTATACTGCTATACAGTTATTAAAGAAGACGGTGGCTGCTGATAAATATTCTCTCAACACGGCAAGAATATGCGAGCCGGTATCCAAAGACAATTTAATGTTAGCTAGCTAGTATCACTAGCTGGGGAAAACTGTTAGCAAGCCAGGCTAACATCTCTAGCGGACTGATGTGATACTTATTGTGTCCAGGATATCAATCACATATCAGACACTGAAAGTAAAAACAGGGGCACAGTGTTCACACATAGCTCTTCTAACTCACTCAAGCGAGCCAATACTGATTAGCGTTTTAGCCGGGTTAGCTGACGAAGCTAATCATCGTGGGCTATCAACAATCTGAGGCCATTTTTCCCAACCGGCTAGCCGGCCAGCACAAAACAGCCAAGACAGAGCAGGGGATACAAAAGAAATCACCAAGAGTGTAAACGATCTTACCTTTACCAAAGGAACGCCAACGTTATTGGTGTCTGGTGGACGGTTAGAGGAAAAAAATACAAAAGGATGGAAAGTGGATTGGCAGCAAAGTGGTGGTAAACAGCTGAACTCGTAGTTACCGGTAGAGTGAAGAAAGAATGCTGACTATGCCTCTACGTCACTAGGTGATTTTATGTGCGGGGGGAGGGGGCTGATCTCACGCGTCATCCCCCGCACCCCTCTCACGCAACATCACTCACTCTCATGTTTCCTAATCCGGTGTGGCTGGGTGTGTATCTGTGAAGTGTAGTTAATATTTTCAGGGAGCTGAGCGTCATTAAGCAAAATGTCTCGACTCTATTTCAGAGGCAGAGGAGAAGCTACACCGCAGGAGGGCCAGGGTGACTCACTGATGGCACTAATAGTGGTTGTAATTTCACCAGTGACACTTAGCCCTCCTGTTCTCTTCAAATTTACCAACATTATTATTATTTTTTTTTATCAGTTTGGGTCAATTTGACCCCAGAAATTTAAACCAGATAATGATTCTAATAAAATTTGTTACCCACGTATAAGTGTCAGGTACTTTATGTGTCATGTTGGCTACCTAAATAGCCCTTTGAACAACATATAACCTCCCCATGTATAGGCCTTATACATCAAAATTCTTGTGGGAACCATGTTTTGCCCTTCAAAATGTCACAAGAACTATCTGTGGTTCTGGCACGACTACAGGTGTGGTTATGTTTGGTGAGGTTAGGGCCCTAAAGCTTATTTACAACTGATTATAAATGGCTTGTCATAGTTCCTCAGTGTAATCCAAAACATCTAAAATGTGTGTAAAATGTTGATATTTCATATGTTTTACACAGGTAAAAAAAAAAGAAAAAAGCCTGGTGTCAAATTGACCCCAAGGGCGCGGGACACTGAAAAGATAAATAATAATAATAATACATTCTATTTGTTATGGTGCCTTTCATGGCACTCAAGGTCGCCTTACAGTAAAAACAATATACAAAATACAGCAAAAAAGTAAAAAAACACAGCAAAATACATCATAGAAAACACATAGGAAACAGCATAACAAACATAGAAAAAATCCAAACACAAGCAAGTAAAGTGCATGGAGTCAGATGGAGTGGGCAAGTCTGAACAGATGATTTTTGAGTTTGGATTTAAACAGATTGACAGATGTGGTGTTACGGAGGTCACCACATGATGGTAAAATATGTTCACCCAATTGTCCTCCTTAAATTAGGACAAGTCATGAAATATGAAGCTGAAAAATGATGTTAATCATGTATTGAGAGAAGTTGAACATTGAATAGGGTCAAACTGACTCCACAGGAGGGTTAATTGATCTCTTAGAGAAACTATCTTTGTCTGCCACAGCGATGTCAGAACACTAAGATACTGTTTTGTTCCTGGGATAAAGCCCTGTGAGGTTTTACTGTGCCCATTTAATCAGGGATCATTTTACACGTGGGGCAGTTGAATGCAATTACTACCTGGTATAATAGAAAAAGCGGTCCTCCATGTCCCTAGAAGCAGGACTGAAAAACACTAATGTGTGTGAGCCAGCCAGGAGTCAAACTTAGAATATTCTGACTCATAGTTAGATACATTATTTATTGCGTCAGGCTATCATTAATCCCATAATTCACCAGCTCTACTCACTTGGACTGATGAGCTGACTCGCCTTTCTCCCCCTTCATTTTTAACTTGGACATATGATTACTGCCAGGGTTTGCTACAGGCAGCATTGTTGATTGTTAACCTTAAATTGATTACTCATGACCTGCTTCTCACTTTTCTCTGTCCCTCTCTGCTCCTCGGCACAACATAAATAAATTAAACCTTTTCAGTGTGGGCCCCGTATTTGCATGAAGCACCGTCAAGGTATAATCTGAATCATCTTGTTTAGTTTCCAGACACATTTAGTTTGCCAATGCTATTTCACAGCAGACTGCTGTAGAGGGTGGAGCTGTTGAGTATTTCACAAGAAAGTTCCCTGGATTATGTATTACTGATTATGTGACACCTCTTTATTGTTCACATTTTACTTGGCATGATGACTCAGTTCTCCATCTGCCAGTAAATGACTGAGGGGCAAGAGCAACACCTCTTTTTTGGCTCAGGTTACATTGCGCACCGCCTATTATGCAACAGATGGGCCACTGTTATGTTCGCTATCATAACAGAGGTAGCCAATGAAAGCACAGCAGTTGACTGAGATATTAAAATGGTTTGACAAAGTCTTGGGCAATGATCGTAGCTCTTATGAATGACGGTTGTCCAGCGACAGTACATGGTTCTGTAAAACATGCCGGTTCATTTCCTCTGAACGTCACGTGGTTAGTCTTGCACGGGCAGACCTTTCTCTACATATCGCTCGAGCATTGTAATCAGCAACAGGATACTCATCTGCCAAAAACAAGCTGGGTTTTGACCTGAAACGCACAGTGTGCAAAATATTAAGGACACCTCCTGGTATTCAAGCACAGTCAGTCTGTATCTCAGATATCCCACAGGTTCAAAATCCTTCTCTTCATCTACAGTTCCTTTGTGTTTTGAGTAGATTTAATGAGGGAATATCAATAAGGGACAATAGCTTTTACCTGCATTTAGTGTACACCAACAAATATTCCTAATATTTTGTACATTCATTGAATATCTGTATGTTATGATGTGTCATCTGAGAGCTACATTTGATAGATTCACAAAGTCCTTCCTGTAATACATAAAAGTCATTGCAGGGATAGCCTTCACCTAAAACACTTCAATCAAGAGTCCTTTTTTAACCAGTAGCCACAAATAGTGAAAAGGAAGTGTGTGTCACATTATCTTTTCACATTATTTTACGTTTCCCCTCAGTGTTGATATCACTGGAGGGAACTTCTGTAAAAAGTATAGCTGCAGTGGGTATTTCGTTGATAGGTGAGCTGTGAAAATGTATCATGCAACAGGAAGACCTTGGGAACATGCTCAGCTGCTCGAGGGAGCCAGTTTGAGCAGGAATTATTCCACACTGATAAATGCTGCTTGCAGTCTGAGGAAAATCCCACTTCTTAAACACCCACTGTCACGAGAATGGATAATCATGCTCAACAATAAGAATCAAATGTAATCAATCAAAGGTGCAGCCTATTTGCAAAAATGCCTTGTCTTTTCAATACCTTGTCCTCTGGAGCAATGAGCATCAGTGCCAAATATATCTTCCAAGCTATTATTGACACCAGCTGATATACCTAATCCCATCACCTTCAAAGCTGTTTGTTCCATTGTCTGTTCAGATTATCATGCTCCTTTTTTATTTTTCATCTAGGGAGTGAAGGAGCTTTTATTACGCCGTCACTCTTGCAGCTGGACCTCTGGGGGGCATCAATCATTCATCAAAAGCAAAGTGAAGCCGGTTGTCTGACAGTAAACACTCTACAACAGGCTAATAAGGCCCAGTGTGCCTATAAAGTCGGCACAGGTTAGCACTGCACTCAAGTGAATACAGTGCAGTTCGTTGTGAAGTCAGTATTGTTGTAATGCGGTTGGTAGGCTTTGTTTTACTTTGGTATCGTTGTTAGATTGGCCCTTGTTAGGGCATTTAGTGTTCAGTAGCCAGACTGAAAACTATAACCATGCTTTGACTTATTCATGTATTTTTCTGGTATGTGACCTTAGATCTCCGTATGCAATGAACTGCTCTGAATGTTTCTGTTTGTGTCATTTCCTCATATTTATTGACTGTGCTCTTGTCACAAAATATAGCAGTATGTGACAGCCCACAGGCTAAAATTTAAAATTTGTAAATTGCTGGACTACATTTGTAGCGGTGTAAAGACTGGATATGCACTGGAGTTGCATAGAGATTGTATTCTATTAGCAAATCCTAAAAAATTGTTTGCATTCATAATTGATATACTCGAACAATTCTGCCTTGGGGTTTTATAAATGAGCACAACATTCATTTTCTTTGCCTGGATGAGATTTCAATTTTGTTTGTTAAGCTTTGCTCCATTTAGGAGTATGGTCACACAAACCTGCTCATCTAATTGCTAACCAGTGATGTAGTTATATCAATAGTTGAGTTATTGATTGTTAGGGTAGTGATACAATGCCCTCACAAAGTGTTAAGCCCTCTTGACCTTTCTGTATTTTGTGATTTACAATCTGAATTCAAAACTGACCAGTTTGGGGTTTTCTGATTGCTCTAAACACAATATTCTATAACCTCAAATTTCTGTACATTAATTACATTTTTCTTCTTTGCAAATTCAAAAAGGTTTGAAGCAACATTTGAATCAAGCAACTCCAAACTGATTGAAGGTGCATCATTCCTTTGATTCCTTTGAACATCCCTAAGATGTCCCTATACTTTGATTGGAGCCCAATTGATTGTGACCAGTTTCTATAACTTGACATAATTTGGAACAAAATATTTGTTATCGATGTACCATGGAGCCATGGAAGGTACTGAGGATGACAGCAAATGCCAGAGCAGAATCCCAATTCAGTTCACTGGACATAATGAGTGAAACACACATGTGAATATGGTGCATGTCAGAACTGAAACTGTATCATAAAGCCCAAGAAACTGACCGTCTTGTGAGAAAGTCTACATCAGGTGAAGGATAACAAACATTATCATAAGTGGTGGGACTTCACCAGATGACCATGAGCATCATCATTAAAAAAAAAAAAAAAAAAAATGAGCCAAACCTCTCGGAGAGCCGGTCACACCGCCAGTCTGATCAATCAGGCCACAAGCACCTCGGTCTGGGAGGTGACCAAGAATAAAAGACCACTCGGACAGAAACTGCAGAGCTTCTTGGCTTTGTGTCAGAGGGACATCTGCGCAGCACTTGACTAAACTGTGCTGTCCGCAGCGGTCCCTGAAAGGCTTCCACGGGATCCTGAGCAAAACGAGGAACAGTTTAATTTCACTACAATCTCGGTTTTATAGAGTATGACACTATACGGTGCACATCTACTGCTCATCTTTATAATGTGTTATTAAATGCTCTGGGATGAGATTATGGATAGTGAAATAGTGTTGGTATCACAAGCACAAGTGACAGCAGTGTAGTGCATGCTGGTCTGCTGAGACTGGGCATGGAGGGCCGTGTTTCTGGGACGCTGGAATACACTGATGAATGTTGCTCTTGTATATTTATGACAGTGTAGCCTGAGGTTTTCTATGGCACTCATTACTATGGTATTATAGCATTCTGAACTGGGCCTCTGCATGACAGCTCACCTTGGATTATGGCACAAGGAATGGTAACATCATACACTGTGTATTGATTAAAATTTTATTGTTCATTTTCCTTTGGCAATCCCAGGCACATACAATGTACATCCATTTATAAAACAATGCAAGAGCTTGTAGGAATGATCAAATGGCATGTCGAACTGTGGAACTAATTTGGCTGGTGCAGTATTGAATACATGCATGATTTACCAAAAGATCAGTAGATGGTGCTATAGTGCTTCTAGTGACTTTCTGAAATTTTTATTTATTTATTTTACTTTTTAATAAGCAGGTTATCACTGTTGTTAATAGGAGTGATGACTGAGTTACAAAACTGCAGTCATATATTAGTCTTTTATTATTGGATGATACAGAAAAGTACATTTAAAGGATAACAATAACAATATGGATACTGTTTTTGTCATGTTGGCATGGATATAGTCTGTGAGGCATGTTAAAGTAGAATGCATGTTTTGCCTTTCTTTCTTTCTTTTTTTATTGCTGCACAAATAGCAAAACTGTACCATCAAATGCAACAGAATTGGGAACAAAAACATTGCAAGGCTTTGTGGTTGCTGTACGGCTCATGAACATGTGAGTCACGTTTATCTTGGATTAGTGGGACCTAAATTTTGCTGATGCCCGTATAATGGGAGATATCACAGAAAGAAAAGCTGCCAGTAGACCACAAACACCAAAGGTGCTGTAACTTGTGCATGAAATTTGCATATTCAGAACAGAGGTCCTGACTCGCATCTCAAATCTGATGACAGGTCAGACCACCTTGAGTTATGAGACATGTGTTCCAGATTACGCCTGTATTCCCAAGGAGAACACAGCTGAGGTGCAGAACCTGTGTCAAATCTGTTGAGATGTGATCGACAACATGAAGAGGTGGCACATTTTGGCATTTGTGGCGCTTCCTGTGAGTTAGATTTTAAAAGACCATTACAGAAAATGACTGCCCACCTGTCCTACCCAGAACCGAACAAAACATTTCAAAGGATCGTGCCCTTTCTTCAATCATTTTGTCATTTTGTCTGTTGGATTGGTCCTATTTTTGGAACGTTTGTGTATGCCTCTGCAAAATGCTCTGCACAAAGTTAGGCTTTGCTCAGGAAATGCCATTTTTTTCCTGACGTTTTTAAATAATAGAAAATTCATCGTGGCAGAATTTAACTGTCCATTTCACACTGGTGCAGCAGGGCCTTTGTGTGAATGTGCCAAGCTCAATAATTATAAGAGTCAGCATGGAAATTGTTACATAAATTGTTAAAATGTGATTTTTCGAGTATATAGCCCCTTCAAGGCCAGCTCAAATGCACAGAGACACAATAACCATATACATGTCCGTGAATGAGGCCTGTAACCTTGCATTCCAGTTTCACTTTTTCATTACTCTCAGGATCAATAACTGTCTCATAATCATGACAGACATTAAAATTCTCAAAATTCTGTCCCCACTTAGGTGTTGATGATTTACGTTTTTATTTCCTTGTCCTTGATTTTGTTTCTTTTGCATTCTTTTCTGTGGCACACACACACACACACACACACACACACACATGCACACACTACACACAGTCACATTTTCTGGCTTATATCTGCACATACAATAAATCCCGGGTTATGCCCTGTGCTTTGCATGGTGACTGGGTCAGGAAGTTCAAGAAGTTCAGAAATCATCAATTAAGGAATCGGGACAGCAGCGGAAAATCCTCTTTGGAATGCAAATTTAATTGACTGAACTCTAAGCGTAAAGAACATGAATCCCATTAAGAAAGTAACTTAGCTGAATTATTCATTGAAACTTGCCTATTGAATCTGCCTTCCCACATAGGTTGTGTTTAAAGCTCAGAGGTTGCCCTGATTGGCTCCTGCTGTAGCTGCTGTCAGCAGAGAGTCACCTTTAAACCAAGACTACCACACGTCTCTCATTTATCACATGCGGGTTGCCTTGCAGGGCATCTAATTGGCTTATCTTGATTGTTGATGGAGTGGCTCATGCATGCTAAGCGGTATGGCAAGAGAGGGTGTGGGTGTGTGGCCTGAGGTAGCGTGGCTGATTAACATACGGCACTCCCAGCCTCGCTCATGCTGATGGTGTGTTTAACATTCTATGCACAGGCTGCGTGGATATGCTGAGGTAGAGCAATGGTGGCTGTCTGATGCGCCAAATTGTGTTGGGCTTGAGGGACTGTCTGAGTCATCAGTGATGAGCCCTGTGTCTGATTCCAGCTATGCTTACACATTGGCTGGGCTCGACCCGGAGAGCTCGGCTGGAGATGATATTAGCATGAGATTTGTTGGAGAGCAGGGAGAAACTTCTCCCCGGGGTGAAGTTAAAGCTTTCTCTCTGGTAAAAGACAAACGAGATAAAAAGACCCCATACTGAACATCCAATTTTCTACCTTTCTCAGATAATGCACTCTTGATTAAACATAGAATGTTTATCAGTGGCCCACATCTAGATGGCCTTACTGTAGTCGAGAGTGTAAGTACATTTTTTATTTCCCCTCCGCTATTCAGAGTTTATTAACACCAAGTGTTAATGCGTAGTACAAGTGTTAATGGGATTCAAACACCCACTTTATCCCTACTTTTGACTGCTGCCCGGCTGAGTGATCAAAAACAGATCTGAAAAGGCTGCAGCTGACAAAAGCACTGCCGTGCGGCTCACCTGAAACTGTAACGAGGGAAGCTTCAAAAGTCATATGCATATTAGCTTGTCTCAGCTGATGATGGAGGACAGATTTACTGTCTTTCTCCATGTATCCCTCAGGAGCATGTGGGAATCACAGTCACTAAAATATCTGTAGTAGTCACTTGTATTTAATCATGTTTAAACTTTTTTTTTTTTTTAACAAGGCATGCAACAAATTTTTACAAAACTCGGAGCAAACTATGAAATGAATAGTTAATAATAGTTCACTATTGGCTATTTTAAAATTGCAGCTGATGGTTATAATACCTTGTTAAGTGGTTAATAAATAGCCTACCATGCAGGATGAATATAGATGAATAAAGCCACAAGCAGCCAGTCCAGGGTTCAAGCTGACACAAACAAGTGGAAGCTTAATCAAAAATATTCAGCTTTATACAGGCCATCCAGATACAGTTTAAAGGTGTAGCACACAGAACTTATTAGCTATTTACCAAGTTTTTTTAAACAGTTTTTTTTAAACATATGTAACAACTTTATTATAGCCATCCAAATAATGTTTATAGACAACCTACAAACCAGTTATTACTCATTAACAAAGTGTATAGAATATCTGGTCCATTTGTCTATGTAATGTTTGTAATGTTTTTTTTTCTTGTAGGTTTACAAATCATTAGGTAATCTTTAAGAAATACTTAATATAGTATGTAGGAAGTAGACATTGTTAATTATCATTTCATTGTTTGTTAACTGTAAAATAACTATTAACTAAAGTTTTATTAACAATCACCTTATCGTTTATTAATGGTTATTATTAGGGATGGGAGGATTAACTGTTTTTGTGTCTTTGGATGGCTGAGGCTGAGCAAATACACACACCATCGAAGTAAAAATCGAACGTTTGGAAACATTACAGAATTTTCCAAGAGAGACGGACAACTTGACAACTCAAATGCAATTTGCAAAATGTGCCGTGCTGCTGTAAAGTCCACAAGCAACACAACTAACCTTGTCATCACACTTGAGACGGTGACATGGTGTGAACGTGGCCAGCGCCAGCGCCCAGGCCTCCCCCGCCTCGTGTTCGGATTCATCTCAGACTAACAGCCCCAAGGGTGGTGAGAAAAGTACTGCAACTTTTTTAATGGCCTCCTGGCTAACAGCTCCACTCATTCAAAGACAAAAACACACACTATAGTCTTCTTTAGCTGTAAAGATATCCAGCCTTACAGTGTTACAGAGAATGAGGGCTTCCAGTTTGGTTGATAAACAATCGAACTCATTGAATTGCATAGCATCATTCCTTTGCATCGTCATATCGCATTGTGTTGGATGGATCAAATCAATAAATCGCTCTACACTGTAATTGGGGGGTGAATCATATTGTATGCATCGGTAGTTGCTTCTTATGTATTTTTAATGTATTGGATCGTTGGCAGTGTATTGAGATATGTATTGTTTTGGCCACAGACCAGAGATGCACAACTCTAGTTATTATAAAGTCTGATTTAATGAAATACACCTTATGTTGTATGTAGGTTTTTGCTACTTCACGTTTAATTTTGTCTTTTTGTCTGATCCTGTGCAAGAATAGCAAACAGTTAATGGCGATCAAAATAATCATATAAATACTTAAAGCGTGTAGAATTCAATCAGTTATACGTATATTTATGAATCTGTTCCTATCTCACTGTCTGTCTTATTTGATCAGTAAAACTCAAGATACTTAAATCCCCTGGGGGGGCTGTGGGGCAGCAGCAGCCAGAAGTCCTGTCCTTGGAGCCTGTAGTTAGATGCGGCCTTGCCCAAGGACATTTTGAAAGGGAGGGACACTGACTGTCATGTGGGTCTGATCTGGGACTTTACAGTTTTGGGACAGTTTCTTTAACCATCAAGCCACCCCACAGCCAAAAGAGGGCTGAGTGCTTATTCCAAAAATAGCATAACCCACTAATCCAGTTGACAATGCACTGTACATAGCCCCGAGGCATCATTGTGTGACAGACAATTTCCTTGAGCCTGGAAAAACAGAAGAAATGTTCCTCCTTTGGTGTGAAATCAGTCAGCGTAATGTATGGCCCGCCTTGGGTGAACTCTCTGCTGCCATAAACATTCTTTAAGGACAAAACAGCAAATGTACCGGGTCATGGAAAACCATCTTCCCTCGACCTCTGAACAGGTACTAAAGTCATTTATCAAAATCAGTGAGTGGCAGCAGCAGTGATGCTCTTTTTCTGAGACCCAACAATACACAAATAATTCAGGTGCATCAGTTTTGTAATGATGCTGGTTTCCTATGGCAGTTTAACAAAGGCGCAGAGCAAGCACGGGACGTTTAGGAGAATTTAGAGTTTATATATTGTCCTGCCCTGACAATTGGTAATTGCATTTCCACTAATAAACTGCCTCACCGCTTAAACAAAAATCAGTAACGGGATTTTATGCCTTTCCTTGTATTTCTCTAAGTGTCTAATTACGCAAGACCAAATCTTTTTTTTCCATAACAAAAGCAATTCTAGCCAGCTCTCAAACAGCTGCAATAACTATACAGGTGACATTTTTGAAAGCAAGATTTATGGCTCCCTGTGGCACACAATGAGAATTATTACATAAGCGTAATGTATAAAATCCTTTTGTTGCAGAGCCATTTGCCCAATCCATATCTGAATCGCCTCAAAGCTTTAAAATCCTGCTCTAGCTAATGTTCTCTTTATCTACATCTCCTTCTTTATGAATGGCCGCAATCTGATAAGAGGGAATCAATAAATGATAACAGCTTCTGCATAGATTCAGTGGATCAATCTGCTTAATGAAAAACGTGAGAGCCCCTAATATTTTGCACAGACGGTGTATTTGTTTCTGTTGTCCTCCTTACTTTACAAGGCCACTGTATGTTAGGCATGAGTTTTCAACTTTGTGGATTTTATTAAGAACTAGGCTCAATTCCATGGGATGTGTACAGCAGATCTCTATTTTATTTTAAATAATGTGTCACACATTTTCAAGCACTGATCACTGTCATATAACTCATCTGTATCCTGTAAAAATCCTGTAATCCCTTTTCAAAAATTGTTAAAAGCGTTAGATTTGCATTGTTTTTTGAAAATCTTCAGATCATCACATGCAAATAGCACCATTTCTTCATTTGCTGTCTATATCAGTGGTTAAAGAAAAAAAAAAGAAAAGAATCCAGCATTATGGTATTTGCTTGCCACAGTGCTTGTAGGTTTTTGAGGGTTTTGCTTTGACAGCCAAGTCAAAATAAAACTCTAATATCTACAACACAGGGCTTCAAGCTCTTTGAAGCCCCGTGTTGAGACCGAAAACTTGCCTCTGTTCATTAACACATTTTGATGTTCTGCCAGTCAAACGGCTAAATATAAAAAAAATGAGGAATCATTGTTCAATATGCTCTGTTCATTCTGTGAGTGACACATCTAAAAAGGTATCGCACAACAGCAGTGGTAGAGGAAGTATTCAGATCCTCGTTTGTAAAAGTCGCAGCATCATTTTGTTACAAGAAAAGTCCTGCAACAGAAGTATTAGCATTAAAATACACACAAACAAGCAGAAGTAAAAGCTCCCATTATGCAGACTGGCCCATTTGAGAAACATATATATATAATGTTATTGGACTATAATTATTGATGCATTAATGTGTTCATCACTTTAATGGTGCAGCTGGTGAAGCTAGAGCTAATTTTAATTGCTTTATATACTGCTGGGTTGCTTAACCTGTAAAATATATTATGTTAGTTGATTACACTAAATCTGCAAAGTGAGAAAATAACTCAAGCTGTCAAATACATGTAGTGGAGCAGAAGTATAAAGTAGCATGAAATGGAACTTGAGTAAATACACCTAGATTCAACTGATTAGATGTGTTTGTATTTACTCTGTCTGGCACAGGCGACGCCACCAGGCCTCTGAATCACTAACTCATACAGAGGCGGGCAGAACTTCCTCGAAAAGCGCTGAGATTTCAGGCTTTTGAAAGGGTCAGATCATCAGTCAATCACTCCCTTCCCCTCCCCTCCCCTGGACGGCCCTTTCATCAAAATGCTGAATGCACATTATCCATACAGCGCACACTGAAATCATCAATATTGCTGATGCTCGTGTATGGCAGGAAATAGCCCTGCGATTCCATTTGGAAATTTGACATTACTGAATTTATGCTATGTTACACACTTACTGTTTTCCTTCACCACTTTCAGAAAATTAGTTCAGAATCCTTGCACATTTGCTCTTTGGTTTCTTAATACATTTTTTTTTTTTTTGCATGCTGCATATAGATGTACTTATGTTAATGTGTTTCATGATTTGAGGAGGATGGTCGCACCCTGAAGGCATTAAACTCATTTAATCATATAATTTATTGAATATCTTTTACACTGCTACAGTGAGATTAGCGTTGAGTGGTTTATAGAATTTCTCTGATTGCCTTTGAAGAGCCATGTGAACGTTTCATGGCTGTGACTCGATTATTCAAACAAGCATCTAACACCTGAACGCTCATTCCTTAGTCTTTTGTACATGTTCCCAGCCTCCCTCCCTCTCTCCTCCTCTATCTTATCATCCATTCTCTGTGTGGGCTGAGACGAACCGACAATGATAGCTGATTCCCACATGGCACGCGGCTCGGTTTTGTTCCCGGAGTGTGCCACACATGTTGACAGATGTCACCAGCGTAGGCTCAGACAGGGATGGATCCCAGTGGCAGAGTGGCAGGGTGAGGACTCACCGGAGCAGCTGGGGGCAAGCTCGACTCAAACTGAGGTAATTTGACTGGGTCTTGGCCCGTCTGCTGAGCACGGGAAAAGACGTGCGCCTGTCTGTCTGCCTGGGTGCGACAGCCGAGGAGGACCGTGGTCCCGACTGCAGCTGTAGTCTGTCACCACAGATTAGAGTCATTATAAACCCCCACCACCACCCACCCGAAAATCCTCCAACCTCGGTGAGATCAGGGCCCAAATTTACTTTTTGCTCCTGGCCAACCAATATCCAACCTGGTGTTAAGGAAAGCTGTGATTAAGAATTATTCCCAAAGGTGATGGCACAGCAACAGATGAGGGGGGGGAGAAAGTCTCCTGATTCACAAAATTTATTGCAGGTTGAGTGATGCAATAAATATCATCTCCGTGACACGTACAACATTCAGCCACTGTCCGGCATCACATCAAATGATCTTCTGTCATCACTAAATGGCTGAGTCATCACGAGCAGGCGTGCTGTTAAAGCGGCGTGTGATAATAAAAGGGGGCCGACAGTCGATCCAACGTCCTCAGAGCAGACATTCAGGGTGTTTCTCCCTGTCTCGCACGTTTTGATGTTCAGTGCAGATGGAAAGATTCATCATCGATATCAACGGGTTAGGCAGTGACTCAGCTGTTTTTTTTTGTTTATAGCCACTGTGGGATCGACATAAATCAACAGCAACAACACCAACACAAAGGCAACCGGGATTTGTTTCACTGTTTGGACGATTTTGACTGATAAGAGTCATATTAACAGCAATTTTTAACACTCAAGGCACCGCAGCAGGTGTTTGTTTTACAGCAACCAGAGTGCTGTATGGTCTAATAAACTTCAAACAGGAAAACATAAGAAGTGCAGCAGAAAAACAACAAATGGAAAGAAGGAAAGAAAAGATTCCTGAAAACAGATGTGGACTGGAAGTCTTGAATTTGTACATTTTCTATGCTTTCAGAATGTGTTCTACATCTGATAAGCTTTGTGCTGGCTGCCACATGGGTGTGAATATAATCTTTAATACATCAAAATCTTATTCAGTGCGCAATGGACAGACTTGCCTGACACATGCAGTGCAATCTCTTTTTTAATCATCACATTTTGCTCATTAATGGATGTTAATAAGCAAAATATGACCAGTAAAGTTTTAATAGTTATCCAATTATTCTCTCCCACTAACATTGCGATTGCTTTGTTTCACAATAATTGTTTGATTACACTCACATCTTCTCTCGCAGACAAAGAACACAAAGGTTTGTTTAATGAAAAGCTGTCTTTGAAATCTTTGAACAGTGGTGACTAAATGTGTTTCTTTCAAGGGTCAGGGTTTGAAATTTCAGGCGAACCATTCATCCTCCTAACTGTCCGAGATGACACCTGCTTACCTGCTGTGTGGTGCCCTTTGCAGTCGGGGTTGCTATTAATACTCAAACAGTGATTCAAGTTGATGAAGGGCATTGTAACAGTGAGGAGGAGTGTTCAGCTTGCTTAGTTTTACCTGGTTTCCACCGGTTTGGCTTGGGATTGAGACTGTTACACACGAAAATTGCACTAACATGACATTTAATGGTGTGGATTAGAGAGTTTCTGATGTTGCTCCTTTGGTAGCTTGTCCTTTGCACTGTGCAGTGAAAAGCTCAATGTGCCTCCAACATCAAATTGCTAAGACAATGAATGTCTTAGTGTAGATGCTGTACAGGTACATCTATATGCGCAGGAAAGAATACATTTTGTTTGCTGAGAAGTGAACAGAGAGCATCGTTTCCATCCTGCTGCACAGAAGAATCAGCATGCTGTGCAGAGATAGATGACTCTATATGGGGGAAGAGGCTGGTGCCATACAAGATCTAGTGTGCCTGAGATCAGTTCTATTGTGTTTGCTTCACAATGATGCCATTGTGGAAGGCAAGATTTTGTGTCACTTTTGATAGCTATCAAGTAAACCGCTCTAGACTCTGTCTTGCTCATCCTTTTGAGTTCAGTTAGTGCAACCCATTGTTTGACAGGATGTGAAGTTGTTTGTAGGCAGCGCTGTGTTACAATGCGAGAGCGGTGTGGCAATGAGTTGTCATACCGCTGGCAGTGGCCTGATTTTTCAGATGCTCTGTGCCTGCAGACATGCAGGCAGTGCAGCAGGCAGAAACAGAGAGACTGCTGTCTGTTTCTTTCACCAAACACTTCAGTCGTACTAAAAAAGGGGTGTGGAGGAAATACAAAAATGAGGAAGGGAGTCTGTTTCACAACATCTGAGAATGCACAAAAATCCTGGTATTGGATAGAAATTTAAGATGATTACCTGCAGCACTTGTACACAATACATAATAGTCATACTGCCATACTGACACACCCAGAGCTCTGAAAGCTCACCATGTACCCGTCCTGTTCCTTGGAGAGCCAACTGGACCACAATGCAGTTTAGATTTTGCCTGAGCACTGCAGTTCATCATGGCTATTAATCTTCCTTAATCTCTTTTACTCAGCTAATATTGGACAAATATTGGACTCTAGCTGTAGCTACATTTTTTTTTCATGTACATACTGTATATCTTTAATGAATTATATTTACATAGCCAGGGTAGCTGCTTCATAGTCTGGGCCCTACGACTATACATATAACATAATGAATCTATTTTACAGCTGACGAGCAACATGATTTCTGCGGAAAATCTTGTTTTCAGTGTTCCCAGCTTTGAAGCGCTCACATCACACTAAGCCTGCCCCCCTGTGTCGCCGCTGCAGCTTGCTCGTCGACTCAGGAATCTTCTGTGATATTTTGGCTTAGTGACAATAGCGTTCTTACAGCCAAAATTCAACTGAAACAATAGAACTTTTTGCTATAAATGTATTGTCTGCGAAAAGTGTTAGACCAGTGAATCACAACATGGACTGTGAATCTTCCTCTCTGGGTGAAAAACTGTGTAAACAATGGTTTGTTTTTTAGGAGGTGTGCTGCTAGAGTGATATTTTGTTCACCCTCTCATCCTGTTGATTTTGGCTCATGGATGAATCATCGCAAATTTTATAAATGGCTAGTTTTTTGTTTTTTTTTAATATTGAGAATATTTTTAATAATACACAGAAAAAGCTCTTGGGGTCTTGTTAACTTTTCACCCCTATTCAGCACTAATGTACATTATAGTGCTGTAACATCAGTGGGCTAGAGTAGCAAAAGAGTTTTTCTTATGCTTGCCTGTGTCTTTTAAAGATATCTTCTAAGGAGTAACATTAATTTCAGCGCCAGCCACTGACTCATCTGTAGTCGTAGGAAGCTCGATTTTGACAGTTTGTTTGTGGCGCAGTGCCACAGCCAAACTGCCAAGCTTTCAGGGTGAAGCTGGGCAATTTTGCACATAGGCAGCTCCAAACGGCAGCAAGAGCTATCTGTTTTGAAATCTGAAGACCTCACATTGTGATTAGAAATTATGGCCTTTGCTCACAGCGCTGTGCATGTGCTCCGCTCAGCTGCTGTGCCTTGAACGTCCTTCATTTTCTTTTTGAAAAACAAAGGTGCTGTGAATTTGCCTCTTCCAGTCCCAAACATATCCTGGCATTTTAAGGTTGGCATGACCAACGTAAATCATTGAAGAGAATTATACCATCCCTTTTCCTTTGTGGACACTGTAAGTGCATATAAGCGGAGAGAGTTTTGTGTCCCAGGGTCTTCAGTTAGTATTGCAAGGGAAAGATGGACAGTCGTTTTCCTACTGTTCAGCTATTCAGACTATTAGACATTTTACATCTCTATGACTTGTGGCAACTTGATAAGCTTTGGTAGAGAGTTAGCCAACATTATGCAACATTATGCAACACATTTGATTAAATTAGGAAGCTTTATTCTACCCTGATTTTCTTCCTTCTAATAAGCTGCACTTTCAAATATACTCAATTTGTTTGAGAGAAAGCGGAACATAATTTACTTCAAGGAGACCCGGTAAATTTTAGCATAATTATATTATCATAATCAAAGTCCCCCGATTTTCACATTTGGATTTTTGCTTACAAACTCAATTTATAATATTGCTTTTCTGCAGCTAATAAAGTCCTCAACATTAATGAACAGAAATGATAATTGGCTTGTAAAGCAAACGTTTCCCTGGAGACCATCAAAACACAACAGTGCTGCTGCTTTTAGGAAAACTAACGTGGACGACTTTATTACAGTGATGGAATACTGATATGAAGAAAGCTGAAAGTCTCTGAGAGTTGATTTTCATGTCATAGTGGAATGACTGGATGAAATGCAGGGAAATGATATTAGCTGACTGCTTTGGGAAAAGATCAGCAGAAACAAGAAGTATGCATATTTTGTAGATATCAAATAGGCCAAATACAAGTGTAACTGTTACGTTATTATAACCACGGGGCCTCTAATCCAATCCAATTGTCAAATTTATTTCCATGTTGATCACTAAACAATTAAATTTAGCAATGCAAAACATGTGAATAAAGACAAAGCCTATGGCAATTGATTCAACAGTGTAACAACAGCGTAGTTATGAAGAGGCAAAAACTTGCACAATTTCTTCTGTATCTGCACTATTTCAAACTTAAAACTGAAAAAACAAGCCTACAGCATGCTAATATAAATACATTTTTGTCCTTCTTGAAAGAATTAAAGTTAACTAGGTATTTGAACAGCACTTGGGGCTTTAGGGTTTAGGGTCATGTGATGGTACAAAGAAAGCAGTCCCGCTTCAAAAAACACTTGTTCATCACTAATAGACCCACGGGGTATACTGAGGACTTTGCAATTTTGGCTAAGTGGAGAAAAAAGCGTGCATTTTCTTTCTAAAACTTAATGACATGTTCCGGTTTTTCTGTTTCCCACTGAGCTGAAGTATTACTCTGCCTCTCCCTTAGGTATTAGTGGCCTAATGCACTGTTTGAGTGGAGCTGGCTCCAAAGCTGTGACTTCATCTGGAGCCCGTTTGGCCTCGCCCACTCATTTTACTGTGCAGCCTGAATCAGTCGCTTCGACCAGGAGCTCACAAATCTCCCTGACTCTGCTGCACACCATTTCATCTCTAATGATCCGCTCTATTTTGAATCGGGGGATACAGTATTCCAGTCAAAAATAGATGTTTGTCAGTATAATACTGGATGAGGCGAGTGGAGGCAGTATCTGAGAATACCTTGGCAAAGGCAGCAGAGGAGATGGGCAAGGTCTTGGCTGTCCTGGTCAAAACATTTTTTACTTTAGCTACAACTAGAAAAGTAACTCCAACTTTCTTTTTTTTTATATGAGCTTTTAGATCTGCCAGTGGCAATCCCACATCTGTCAGAGCCTGGAGCTGACATATGTCATTCACGGTGACTTTTCCATGTTTTGATATTTCCAGCTCATTCTACCATGTTAAGTCCAGTCTGCTGGCCTCCTTGGTGTCTGACTTGCTCTTCCTGGCTCTGTTTCAGGCTGTCAGGCTGGATGTTGGAGCAGTCTGTCCACATCATTATGAATTAATGGCATACTTTCAGCTAAAGTGTTGAGCACTATAAATGCAAATGTATTTGTTTATCATACTGTAGATATGGTGAGTTATATATCACACTGGGAGAATACAGCTGAGTCATCCCCCTGCTCCTCCTTCCCCTGTCCAATCCTGATCTCGTCTGTCTTCCACTTCAAACCCAGGAAGCCAAACGCCCTTACCATGCTACTGGCACTGTGTATCACCCGCTGCTGCACATTCCAGCTTTTTTTTATTTTATTTTTTGAAGTACTTTCATATTTACGGAGCGTACACCCTGCTGTATGGTGCCCCTCTTTGTGTTCACAGCTCCCAGCAACACTGTGTGGCCTTCAAATGCTCAGTCAGTGAAACTCGCTGTGATGCCCTAAAACATCACAGCTAGTCTGCCGCTCTGTATGTCGAGCGAGAGAACAAAGCCGGTAGCAGCTGTGGCTGGCATCACGGTGTGCCATGCAGCGCTCTTAGGTGTGGTGTGTACAGGATGGGCATCATTAGCAGAGTGGTGCACAGCCTCTTGTTCTCCGCAAGGTGTGATGCTTGTGTTACGTAGGCTCCATGTCATTTTGGAAAAAAAAAAAGCCTCATCCAGCTCTGGTCCTCTCAGTGGACACAGAAGGACTCTGTGCCAAACTGCTGTGTTGAAATTCATCTTTTTCCTCACTGCTGCTGTGCTTCTTTGTCTGTGAGGACAAACTTCAGTCAGCTCATTCATTACAGAAAGGGCATTTAGACACTCACAGATTTAGGGTGCCATTTCAACAGCCTACTAGCATTTATCCATGTAGGCTATAAGGTAATGTTTGTCAGGTGAGTGCAGCTTTAATTAAGTTCATAAGGCAACAAGTGGACAGTACTGAAGGTATTGTTTTTTTATATTAAAAGGATCTCGGCGGTGATTTTGAATATTTGGCCCTTTTACTACAGTTTACCCACATTTTACATGGCAGCTAACCATTTTGTAAATCATGTGGCAGTACTACAGATTTCACAACATATACTCAAAATCCCCCAATTTTCATATTGGAACCAATTTGCAAAATACTCACCTTATAATATTCTACTTATGCAGCAAAGTCCTCACCATTCATAAACCACAGAAATGATAATTGACTATGTAAAGCAAACGTTTCATTCATTCATTCAAGTTCATTTTCATATTGTGGAATGAATGAAAACCAATGGCTGGATAAAATGTAGGAAAATGAAATCAGAGTATGTGCATTTTGTAGATTTTATGGTAAACATGCAGAATCAATGCTATGCTCCTTTAAGGGATTAAGGAAAGCTTCAGTTTTCTGCAAATGAAGGTAATCCAACACAATCTGCTTATGCTTTGTTCTTACATTTCTCTTAACTACTGGCATACGTGCATGCATAACATGGTGCTGATCTTTCTGATGTCACACTTTGTTTGTCCTTGTTTTTTAATTTTTTAATTTTCATCAATAACTTATTTTTGTAGAGGCATAATGCACCTAAGGAAAAAAATCTGCTGTTTTTCTGAATTAATGAGATATTTATGTCAGAATTTTGAGAAAAAATATCTCCCCATGAAAGCCCTTTCTCAGATTTCTGAAAATAATTATCTCGTTAATTCAGGAGAACTTTTTTTTTCTTCTAAAGAGAATGCAATATGCTTTCACATATTTCTCACATCTTGAAATTTTGCCACTAACTTCCACAGAATACTTTCACTTATTAACTAAATGGCCTCTGCATGAAGCATCACACAGTTAGCGGCGGGTCTCTGCCTGCAGGAGGCGAGCGGCTCGTCGTGCACAGTGATGTTGGGAGTGGAACCGCAGCAAAGTGGAGCAAATCACAGCGGCAGTGTTTTAAATTTTAAGATATGCATTCATGACTGCTCCATTCACCACTCGGCTTGAGCTCTGCTCCTCTCACATGCTATCAACGTGATATCGAGAAAGTGCACACAGCATGCTGGATCTGAGATGGCTTTAATCAAAACATATAAAGACTGAGACAGGCAAAAGGTCTGATGTCGGTGCGTCCAGTTTTGGTTTGTCACTTCCTGTGTGCAGTGAAGATCTGTCCGTGATGATGCATGATGCAAGAATAAAATTTGGGCATTTTCATGTCAAGAAAATCTTGCTCAGTGCAGCTTTTGCCAGTGAGCAGTTGTCAGGCTTTATAAATATATTCCATTCCAAAATTCAAGACTTCCACATTTCCCACATTTCCAGATATCACAGTGGATTTTTTTTCAGACTGCGTTTAACATTTCAGATTACTGCTAAATGCACGTTTATCACGCATGGAAATACTCCAGCTGTTATATGTGCTGGCGGCCTCATCACAAATGATGAGGCACAAAACACGATGAGACACCGGGTGCTGATGATGCTTTCACAAGATTATTGTGCTCTTTCCCTTCTGTATGACCAGTGACGGCTGCCTCGCCCGTATTCGAGATGCCGAAGGATTTCATACACAGCGTGCCAACCATTTTTTATATTTTAGATGGATCAATTATTTCTCAGAAAACTTGCATTTTCCATCTTGTGGCCTTGGACGAGATGTGCCACCTTCGATCTGAGCACTGTAATATGGATAGGCATTTGAAAATTTCAGCTGCCTCCTCCAAATGTGAACAAACTCAAAATGCGCCGCTTAAATGATTCATTTATTGTTGCAATTTCTGAAGTAAGCTTTTTAGAAAATTATTAATACAAGCAACAGCAAATACTTTTCCATGATTTAACCTTTTCAGACAGTGTTATGTTATGTTAGTTATGTTATGCTGAACATTCTTGGGCAGACTTGTGCTAGAAAAGAACTGGATTAAACTTTACATGGTATGGAGGAATTTTAAAATGGGAGCTTCCTACTTAGAGATGACTTTCACTGTTTTGTTTTATTTATTTATTTTTTTAGGTTCGTCAATAGGCCCTGATGTCTCCCATTTCTGAAATCCATTGTCACCAGCAGCACTTGAAGCACAGCCCCACTTTCTATAGCGATTTCAAACACAAAATAGTCGACTCAATAGTGGCTATCTGAGCCATTGACAAGCACCTATTGTGTCTGCGCCTTTGTGTGTGCACGTGTGAGTGTGTGTGCATCCGCCTGTGCATGCGTGCAAGTGCATGTGTGTTTGTGTGCGCATATTCTACTCATGGGCATTTATCAATAGACATGACTCTGGAGACTCTGAATCCAAGTGGTATCAACCTGGGATTCTATATTACTCCTGTTTTTTTTTTTTTGTTTTTTTTTTTCCTGACAGACGTCATTAGCATTTCAAACAATTACAGTGCCTAGCAATCTTTCATACTTCTTCTTACAGGGAAACAAAATCAAAGCTGCTCACTTCTAATAGTGCTGGGTCTCCTGCTGCTCAGGTCACTTGTTTTCAGAGCGGATGGCAGAGTGAGGCGCATAATAAAGGCCTGACTGCTGACTGAATAAATCTGCCCTCCTCTGTTCTCTGCTCCTGTCTGAGCTCTCCCAGCTGACTCTCTGGGCCCATTTACACCAAGCATTAAAATCTACTCTGTAACCATATGCTCGGATATAGCATCAACATTCCAGTCACACTGTTTGCATTTGAGACCTGGTATTTCTGTGTACCCGTGTTGTCATTCTGTCTGCATTATCCTCAGATCTCCTCTGTCCAACGCAGGCGGCAAGGCGGCACATAACATGCCACCCCTCTGATGTGATTTTGATCAAATTACACACTTTATATACCTGTTAATAACAGGACACACACAAAAATCAGATTGTCTTAACATTCAAACTAATATCTTTTTATTTGTGTTAGCCTATTTGATTTACTTTAATATCTTTTTATTTGTGTTAGCCTATTTGATTTACTCAAACCTGTGTCATGTTTTAGATGTTGGTAAGTTACAGCAGTGTAATTTCCACATTTGTCTTTAAATTACTAAAGCTATAATTTTACAGGTGCTCCCATTCCACATGTGTAATATGTGTTGACGTCATTTTTTACCAGGTCATGCTGAGCGCTTGAATCTCCTTGGTTAATTAAAGCATTCTGCGGTCCATTGTTTCTGAACTGCAGCCTGTTGTCAGGGCCTTCGTCATCACCTTACCTGTTTGTTCTTAATTAATGTGCAGAGACTGGCTGCTGTGCACGCTGGAGGTTATCAAACCGGCGATGTACACAGACAGAAGTCAGTTCAGTAAGTGAGCTGACTAACAACACCACAACCTGTTCTTTACACAGCCATATTGTGTGCAGTGCATACAGTTCTAACATTAAGTTCTAACATTAAAAAAAACAAACTAGGTCTCACTGCACAGGCGACTTGAACTCGGGTCTCAACAGGAAAGTTTGTACATGCATTTGGTGCTGTCTGTATAGTATGTCGCTTTACTGGCAACCGTTTTTTGACGCTTTGGTGTGCTACTGGACTGGCGTTTCACCTGCGTGCAAAATTGTACTTTGGCGTATGCGTTGTATGCAGTTTGAAAGTTGTAAAGTCCTGGTATTCGTCAGCAGATTGAAGACAGTGGCCAGGACAGTCTCAAATCGACATGACAGCTGTCAGTGTCCTGTAACCACGGCAGACACGGAGAGGCGGAGCAGGATAATCCAGGTTACAGCGGCAGGTGAGTAGCCGCCTGCCTGTTGCAGGTCAACCCGCAGTAGCTACTTGGCAACCTTGAAATGCAGCAGCACCCTTGAAAAAATTTATTCCAATTTCTGTAATTTTACCGCTGTCACTTTAATATGGAGACCGCTTTACAAGCTGTGTAACAAGCAGGATATCTTTAATCCACTCTGAGGTGGCCTGTTATGGAAAAATAGTCATTATTTCCCTCGCCTCACATAGCTGCACATTGTCCATTAGCTTTGTTATTAGTTAAATAGGGGTATCAAACAAACGTGTACAATTATAGGCCAGTATGTATATAGAACTAAATGATGCAGTTTCCATAATGTAGTTTCATAAACGATCTGACATTTTCTGTAATTCACCTTGGGATACATATTCAGCATGTTCACTTATTCATTTGACGGGAGGATACCAAGGCTGCCATGGTGCCTACTTTCCCCTCGGGGATCAATAAAGGATTTCTGATTCTGATGGTAGGCAGTGAGCACAGCTGTGGACTCTGTAGGTAGCTCCACTCAAGCCAGGTATGCAATCTGCTAGCACACTCAGTATGCTTTTAAAAGCCAAGAAGAAATCAACCTACTGCTCGCACAGGACAGTGTAGAAGCACCTCTATCCAATTAGCCACTCAGTTTGGTTTGGTGAGCAGCAGAGATTCACAGAACTCTCTCTTTCAGTTCATACCTTAAAACTTTACTATTTGCCTGCGCCTTTTATTAAATTATACATCATAGCTTAATAAACTAGTACACTTTTTTCTTATTTTATCTAATTAGTTTCAGTCCTCCCACTTCTATTTAGTTGTTAAATCTTGTTTTAAATCTTATGTAAAGCACTTTGAGCTGCCTTGTGTTTGACAGATGCTGTATAAATCAGCTCGCCTTGCCTAAATAAAACTGAAGAATAAAAGCTCATAGGCAGAGTTATCAGAGTAATACTGAGCGGTGGCAACCATCGGTGTTGTGTTCAGGTTTGTTCGCACTGCAGGTGCTCTAATCGGTTCTGTGGCCCAGTTACTTTACTGTGGTTGGGATGCGTCCTGTGCTGCAGAGAGTAATAGCATGGAGCTAATATCAGAAAACAAGAGCAAAACAGTCCTCGCCCGTGTCATTGTTTCACCCATTGCGAAAGGAATTGCACAAATTACAACACAAAGACTCAAAAGTTAGATGGGGTGACGGGAAAGCTGGACCAGCATGCCCCGCTCTCTGCTGCAGTAGCAACACTGATGCAGATGAAGGCTGCTCATGTCCTCACCCCACAGCTTTGGATCGGGCCGCTCTGTGTTCCCACAGCGCAGAGTTGCGTCCGTGTCCCTCCACACCCTCTCGCCCCGTATCATTGCTGTCATCTCGACTTGACGCTAATCACAGGGATGTGCTGACAAAAGTGGTCTTGACACATCCCCATTCCCTTTCCAACTGCGTATACCTTAGCTCAGCTGCATGAAAACATCGCCCCAGCCAGCGATCTGACCTACCCTGCCTCTCACCCCCACCCCCTATTGAGAGAACTGTCATGCTCTAATGGGGAGCTGGACCTCTTCTATGCTCCACACAACTACACTAATGGATTCTCACTACTTGTAGCCATTGACGTGAAAGTATCTGCTGCCCGTGTAAGTCTCCTGCTCGCTCCTCTGGCAGTGAATGCTGTTTTATTCCTAACAAATTAGCTGCCTGCTGATTCCCAAATTGGCAATGAAGCCCAGGAAAGACAACATAATCATTAGGCTTGCTATACTGTAATAATTTTGTGGCAATCACATGTCTCGCGCTCGTAATGATAAGGCAATCTTTCACCAGAAAGATAATGTATGCCTAAAAGTAGTGGTATTTTTCAATTTCTGAAGGCAGATTGAGTCCCTCTTTTGACAGTGAATTTATGGCAGGCTGAGAATGGGTTATTAAAGACTTTTGGTGTAAAGACAAACTAGTGGGGGGCTGCTGTTACTTTGTTGAGCCCTGATAAACATCGTGGACTAAAGAGAGAAGTGGTTCAAAAGTAAATATGCCAAATATCAACTTGTTAGACGAAAGCCCATTTGTGAGTTTTAATATGGCAAGCAATCTGTTTTATGAAGCTCATCTAATTGAGTCCTTTAAGGCCATTGAGAAATAGGCTATTGATGGATTTTCTCCCGCAATATACTGGGGATTAAAGCTTATTGTGCTGTGTGCACCGCCGGTAAGTTCAGAGCCAGGTGGTCATAGCAATGAGGTTCTCTCCCTCTGAAGTGCATACCATCGGATTATTGGTCTCCATCTGCTTGACAGATGCTGTGTACCAGAAATGATTAATTTTGCATCTAGGTCAGCGTCTTTGTTAGTAGTTTCTAAGATCAAACACATGTTATGATAAAAAAAACAAGTCTCAAGAGGGACTGAGATGAGAGAATATGAAGGATTCCTTGCTTGAGTTAATGTTTCACTTCAACTGCAATTTTTCTTGCCTCTCGCGCAGAGTGTGAAGCATATATCTGTTATTCATGTTGTCTCAACTTTGCTTTGTTTTCTGTCACAGATGCAGGTCTGTTTTGAAGAATCCATTCTCTCCAGGGATAAAATGATACTCAACATGTTGCTCTGTCTATAATTATTTTACTGACACTGAACTACACATGCTTCAAGCTGAACATTAGTGCACCACAGGTAATAAACTATGTAGAGAGAGGGTGAGAAAAGGAGAGAGTGATAAAACAGGGCGAGGGGGACAGAGAAACACGTGGTATGGAGAGCAGAGCAGGAGAGATCCTCAACCTTGATCAGTTTCTATGCGGAAAGAACCCTGATTTGTAAATGATTTCATGTGCATGCATGTAGAGAGGTCAGAATCCCATGGTTTTAAAAATAATGGCACCTAGGGCAGCACCGCCGCTAGATTAAGAGATATACCAGATATAATGCCTCTGAGCTCCTTTAAGTCAGTCATGCCTTCAATCGTATCTCCGTTCAGGAGTGTGAAATTAAGCACACTCTATGCCCCGAAGCGTGATGGTGGTGAAGTTGCCACGTGTCTGCAGGATTCCTGGATATGAAGTGAGCGACGTCTGCTTCATAATGAAAATCTAATATGGAATGTATTATGTGGAGAAAGAGAGGAAAGATGACATAGAGCTAGTGTTGAACCTTGAGGAAACGAGTGCACAATGTTCTACACACACGCACACACACGCACACACACACACACATATACACACATACACACACATACATACATACATACATACATACATACATATACAGTTGGGCAAACTGAAAACCACTGGATGAAGTAATCCTGGATAATCCTGAGCTCTGGAGGTCCACCTGATTTGTTCAGGGCAATCTTGTAGAACGTATGAAAGGCAGCGCTGAATAGAACAGAGTAGAATAGAATAGAATAGAATAGAAAACCTTTATTGTCATTGTGCAAGTACAACAAAATTAGGAGTGCTGCTCCTGATAAGGGTGTACGCTGAGGTCCAGGACCAGAGCAGAAATGGGGTTTTGCTCCAGTGCTCACAAGATGTCTTCCCCAGCAGTGCTATGAGAGTTTAAATCCAGATTGCAATGATTAGATATTGTTGGAGTTTGCGTAGGATGTTGAGTTGGTGGACTACAGCCTTCTCTTGCAATTTAGTCGAAAGTGGCAGGTTGTAGATAAGAGTGTAATTCTCCAGGTTCCTGGTGTCAAGGTAGGGTATTTTCAGTGAATGGTTAGGGTTGGGGTTGAAAGGTTGACTGTTATTATAATTATCCGTGGCAAGCACCGAATGAATCAGGCTTTGATTTGCAATGACATAGTGGTCGACCTGCATGGCTGTCTCAGCGTCCTGCTGGCTTGTTTCATCGCTGTTGCAAAGGCTTTCAAAGAGCCAAAGTATTCTCATAGCAGCGTGTCACATTAATACATGATATATT
>OMLB01062744.1:1637-12259 GCA_900302555.1 Myripristis jacobus | reverse complement strand
CAGACACTAATGGAAGTCCATAGCAAGGACCCCAAACACTAATGTAGGTCCATAGCAAGGACCCCAAACACTAATGTAGGTCCATAGCAAGGGCCCCAAACACCTTAGCAACCACCCAGCACACCATAGCAACCACCTAGCAACACCCTAGCAACCATCAGGAACACCATAGAAAGGCCCTAGCAATCATCCAGTAACACCCTAGCAACCGCCTAGCAACGCCCTAGCAACCACCCAGAACACCATAGGAACTGCTTCGCAACAGCATAGCAACCATCAGGAAAAGCATAGTATCTGCCTTGCAGCACCTGAGCAGCCACCCAGTATACCGTAGCAGCTGGCCAAAGACATCCTGGTGGCCACTGAAAACATGATCAAAACTGCCTGGAAAATATCCGGACCACAGTAACTGCCTTCGAGCCCTCCGATACCACTGCACAATCGACAAACAGCACGGGGCTGGCGGTTTACTGCATGTCCGGGCGGTCGCGAGGGTGGCAAGCACTTCAAAGTTTCTTCAGAAACTTTATAAAGTCTAGTTTATATTATTTTCTTGTTTTAAGTCATGCTGGTCAAATGTGCCTTAAATTGCCCCCCAGGGACAAATAAAGTTTTCTGAATCTGAATCTGAATATACAAAGCAAGCAAATAATCACAGTGTACTTTACTAAACTCATTTCTTCATCATAGAACAGTAATATTCCCTGTCTGCTAGTGGCATGAATCTAAACATGGACTGTATATCCTTCATCTTGGCCTCTGAGACATGGCTCTGTTTGGGAAGCATCCTTGGCTTGGGTAGGGTGCCTGTAGGTGCCAAGTTTCTCCGTGTTTTACTTGGTCCTCTAAGGTCTACTGCTACTTCTGAAGCCTGTGCATGTGATGTTTTATAGTGAAGAGTATATGGGCACTGATCAAAGGCAAGCTGAGACACCTCAGAAAATGGTACCTGTTTGTACTTAAACAGCTTGGAACATGTGTGAAAGTCTTGGAAATCTGATTCTTTCATCTGTATAACTCTGTATGGGTTGTTCCTGTTTACCTTGAGTAACACACGCAAGAACGACACAGGAGAGTAGAATTCAGACAATGCCATTGCCTTCTCAATGTGACTGTGCATGCTATCTACCTCTTGTACAGCAGAATGGCCTGGGGTAGAATACTTCATTGTAATCTGGTGGATCTTAGGATTTCTCATCAAGAACTCCGCCATAGCAAAAGCTATTATGGAGTTTCTGTTTTGGGGTACACAGCTGTCACTCCATGTAATTATACTGGTGGCATTTGGATGGCCAAGTACAACTTGCTCTAAGATTTTCACAAGTGCACTTGCAATGTCGTGTGCACCCCTGCCTGACATCCCCTCTGTCCATATGGCACAGTAGCCTTTCTTTGAAAGTGAGCTGTGAGCAGCGAGATTGTACAAATTCAGTTTCCGTTTGTAGAAAAATGAGCTAATCTCAGCACGTGGACATGTAATTACAATCTGTAGGTCAAAACAGACTGTTAAGGTGTTTTCATCGTCCCTGTCTTTCTGTCGCTCTTGGCGCATTGCACAATTTTTCTGTGATCGTACTTCTTTGGCTGGAACTTTTTTATTGCTTGCATTGGTAAATTCTTTGCCTTCTTGATGCAGCCGCTTGCGGATAGTTGCTTTCCATGTAGATGGATTTGAAGGTCTTTTTCTGGCCTTTTGTTTGGTTTTGAGCTCCTGCTCCTCTCCCGCCGTGCCCAAATCCTCCTCTGCAGCCCCCAGCTCCTCCTCATCCACTGTCCCAAGCATGTCGTCTGCGGCCACCACCTCCTCTTGTACAGTCCCAAGCACATTCTCCATTCTCACCTCCTCCTTCGCAGCTCCCACCTCCTCCACCACCACCCCAGGAATATCCTCCTCTGCAGTCCCCAGCTCTTGAAATGTAGGTCCATGGCCCGGTTTTGCAAATTTTGGCCTCACTCCATCTTTAGCATCACCAGCCTACAAGAAAATAACAGATCTTATACTATTGCTGTAATCGTAGAAAACAAACCCTTCTGTTTCAGTCTCCCCTGATTCTGTGCCTTCTGAATCACAGACAGACATGGAGGAGCCAGAGCCAGGGCCAGGCCCAGCAAAGAGGCAGCGTCATCATGACCAAATTTTAGATTTTCTGGAGAGGGAGGAGAAGAGAGCAGAGGAAAGGGAAAGGAGAGAAGAGGCCTGGGAGGACAGATTAATTTCTTTACTGGAAAAAATTGTAGAAAAAATGTGAAGGAAAATTAACACATAAAATAAATACTGTCTGAGAAATGAATTTATATACATGTGTAAATGTAAATGAATGTGTCTTTTTATAATTAACTATTTACATTTACTAATATTTAAAAGTAGAAAATTCTAACAATTTCACATTATATGCATAGAACAGATAAGGCCACATTTATTAATTAATTGGGTTGAGATTATTGACATTTATAATTAACTAACTATTTACATTAACTTTGATTGAGATTAACATGTATAATTAACTATTTACATTAATTGGGCTTTTTACTGTGTCCTCAATTGTAGTCATGCTCCTGAAGAGCTAGCGGTGTGTTGCATGGTGCTGAAAGAGCAGCAGCCATGCGACTGTGTACTCGCTCCCCACACTGCAGCTCCGGGTGAAGCTCTCCACCTCCACCTCCATCATCCGGCTCCGGTTGCTCCTCCACTGGCTTGACAATGTCACCATCCTGTTGAAATAGCTTTGGGCATCTGCACCTTTGGGCTTGATCCTGATGTGGCAGCCATCAATGCTACCTACAACCCTGGCTAATGCAGAGGATCCTGCCAGACGCTCAAAGCCAGAACTGATGTCATGAAGGTCGGCATGTGGAGGAAAGCAGATGACCTGGTTCTTGAGCCTGATAACTCTATCAGACACCCTGTGAATGATGTCATGTACCGTAGAGCGTGGAATGCCGAATGCCCTGGAGACGACACGGTAAGAGGTACCACTTGCAACCAGAACACAAATATGAGCACCTCATGACCCCAGCCGTGGTCAAACGGGGAGCGGAGGATGTGGATGAGGTTGGTCGGTGTGGGCCTGGAGAGGCGAAAGTCTGGCCGCAGGTCACTTTGACCGTCGAAATAGAGGGCCAGTACTGGAATGTGGTCGTTCATTACGCAGTACTGTGATCTTTGACCATGCTGTAAATAAAGATGAGAACAATATGTATATAATAAATAGTAATAAAAATGGTAAGTGTAATGAAATGTGTGGGTGGTAGTTATCTGATAGCCATGTAGAACAGCTATGTGATGTGAAAACAAAATTATGTAATATCTAAGTTACTCCAGGAGGGGGTGTAGTCGGATCTTAAAAATCTGACTAATAAATGGACAGTGACAGATCTGTGCCAGAATCTATGATTTATATCTAGAATGTGCAGGTCTAGCATTTTAATCTTTCTACGTACAATTGGACTATGTCTTCTGAGCCAAGCCAGAGCAGAACGCCTCAGTCTTCTCTGCCTGGCATGTCTGGCAAGTCTGGTCCTCCTCCTTATCAACAGTAGTTTAACTACTGTGATTATGAACAGTGTGAAATTGATGTTTTGCGGCATTTCTTCAGCTTTCAACCCTAACACCCGAAAGCTCGTCTGTCTGTTTTTCCTTTGTGTGCGCGAGTTGTGGTGGGAAAAAGTTATTAATAAAAACAGTACAACGCGGAGACCCATTTATTATATAGGATACATCAACAAGACAGATCAAGTGCTCGTAATGTAAATGTACTGTAAAGATGTAAGCTTTGGTGACAACACAACATAGACAATACAAGGCAGATTTATTAGTTAAAAGGGACTGACAAACATAACTCCACGGTGTTTTGTGTTTACATCACGTTTTATTTATGCGACAGCAGTGACGTAATTAACGGCGCCGAACTATGAGCAAAGTAGTGTCCGCTATTGAGTTCACTATATAGTCCACTACATTGAATTCCCTATATAGTGAGTAGGGAGTAGTGAGTGAGTGAGTGATTTCGGACACAGCCTAGGACTAGTTACAGTTAGAACATTAGCTTGAACATTAGCTAGCGCTAGCTAACGTTAGCTAACATTAGCTAACATGACCTAGTTCTAAAAGTAGTCTTCAGCAGAATCCAAAACCATAAAAAAAAAAAAGATGTTACTTCAAAAACAGTAGGCTAGGGCTTGCCTCAAAATGATGGCTAAATTACATGTAGGCTACTAAATTAACATTAGCACACTGTCATTAGCCTGGTAGATTCTAGCGGGTAATGATATTTTTCTTCAGCTACAACATCTAAAATGATATTAAGAAGAGAACTCACCTGTTCTTTGCTAACTCATCGATGAAATCAACAACTCTTAAATTGCGGATAAATCTGGCTTTGTTTTTACCCGGCATCTTCTTCCAAATACTGGGGTGAAAAAGACATAACCAGTAACGCCGTAATGATGATTGGGCCACAGATAGAACCTTATAACACCAAGTTTGAGTGTAACTTTGTAGATAGAACTTTTTTGTTTTCTAGATAAAACCAGAGCTGCTCTCACGCATTGGCCGTGAGACTCACGCATTTGATTGGCTTCACACGCTCTCACGCCACATCTCCGATTTCTCACGCTGAAGTGCTCATCAAGAGCCTTTTTTTCTTTTGACTAAAAATGGTTCTGTTTATCTGTGATCTATCTGTTGAGATTGAGAAAAGCCACTTGTGATCACTAAGTTATGCCTGCAGAGCAGAGGCGGCGGTGGCTGGGCCGCCGTAAAGCAATCAGAAGAATCTTTTCAATCAATCAGGGACTTCCACCTCACCCCACCTGCATATTATCCAATGAAATGAATGAGTTAGAGGCTACTCACATTACCAAGTTTGTTCCGTGCCCAAGCACGTTTGCCCCTAAAATGATGTGAGTGTGATCGCTCCGTTCCGTGCTTTAATACAGTACACTTCCCCCGCTCTGGCACGGTTGGAGAGGGTGTGCTTCAGCACAGTACGGGCATTCACGCACGAGCACATGCACGGTCATGCACGCAGCGCGCGAATGTGGATACAACGTTAAGGCCTGTTTATGCTTCTGCGGACACTCGACACAACGCGCACGCAGTTGCCACGCAGGGCGTGTGTGTCCAACATACTTCTGCGAAACACGCTGAGCAATTCTCCGCCAAAACACTATGGGGCGCGTTTTTTTTTCTTGACGACCTACGTAGACCCTGTGATGTATGGTTGCTCCTCTACCTGTTGTGGTGCCGGCAGCGCTATCTTTAAAAGGAGCAGCAGTAGATCCAGATCCAGCATGATCCAAACTTTCCAAACAATTTGAAATTAACCGATGAGTCGAGATGTGATCACAACAGCAGTTCTTTTAAAAATGACGCTGCCGGCACAACAACTGGACGTCGGAGGCCGGAGGGGCGAAATGCCAGAAATGATGTAGTTCGGCGGACCAATCATAGCTCTGGTTGTCAGTTGGGGGCTACGGTGGGTCTGCGTAGTTACAATTTTTCGGAGGTGCATGGCAAGGCTCTGCGGCGGTTGCACAACCCCCATAAACTCCGCACAACCCCCGTACGCTTTGCGAACACAGAAGCATAAACCGGCCTTAAATAATGCAACTTTCCTCCTGCCTCTGCAAAATCGTTTAATGTGCACAGCGCGATTACCGGCGAATCGCTGCGTTGCGCAATCAATAATGAACCATGTTGTCTGTGTTGTCAGTTGTGTTGCTGCAACGGCATATAAATGAACATATAATGAAAGTAGCCTACGGCAGTCTGTGTGCACAGCGCACCTGTCAGATCCGGCAGACCTGGTGCCAACCGGCACCGCGCCGGCACCGGCCGGTGTGCTCGACCAGCCGGTCAGGTCTGGTCTGCCGTATCTGACAGGTGCCGCTCCGGCTGTCAGTTGGACGCTTTCTGAAGAAGGAGGAAGTTACCTCCGAAACTGTCAAGGTAAATAAACATCCCTATGTCTGATTAAAAAGAACAATAACGTCTTTTAGTTAAAAGGAAGACATGATATCCCTGATCACCATGGTCTCGATTAGTGTAGCCGGATATTAGGGATGGGCGATACCACACTTTTAGGATTCGATACGATACCGATACTTTTTCTTGCATTTTCATCGATACTGATACCGATACTGATAATTTCTTATTGGCAATTTTTTTCATTATTACATTTTTAGATTATTACATTTAAGACAAATCACATGACAAATACAGACCATTTAGCCTATACCATATTTATGATGGTCAATACATAATAAAACTAAAATTAAAATAAATATGAATGAAATAAATTAAATATGAACAAAAATTTCCACATTTTCACTTTTGTTGTTTTCTTGCACTTTTCTTGTCAAAAAAAGGAAAAAAAATGCTGATGCTTGAATAAATTACTTGTGTTGCTACTATGTGAAACTTTTTTATTACACACTTGGCACCTTGCCGTCACTTTGTCGAGTGGTGAAAAATAACACCACCCCACGCTGATTGACGACACGACAGTGTTGGCTCAATCATGTCTCAGTCACGGTCAATCATGTCACGTGACACGGCCCAGCTCAATACGCCGCCAGCCACAGGGGTGTCTCGGCACATAGTAAGTGAAGTAAGCTATCTAAAACAGCTTAAAGTTATGCATGCACCCCCAGTTCTTATTTGTTAGTATCGATATTTGTTTAAGGAAATTGATGCCAAATGAGTAGCGTGTGAGTATCCATATATTGATACCACAGGATCGATACGCCCATCCCTACCGGATATGTCTGAGCAATCCAGGGAAAACTGAGCTTGCTTAGTGATACAGGCCTCTGGTCACAAAAGCAGTCAGGCCTCCACACTGACAGAACTGTCCCCAAAAGATCACACAGTCCCTGTTATATATATTTCATTTATTTTTATTTTGCCATAATTTCTATTTTCATATACATACTTTGAGAGTGTTGGGCCTGTTGCTGAAAGCTGACCTGTTGTTCGAGCCTCAAATAAAACAGTCAATTGGAATAAATAAGCATCTGTCATTTTTTTCCTATGATCTCAACAGGGAGTTAATGTTTATCTTACTCAATACTAAGCATATAGATTTATCCTGAGAATGACCTAAGTGCAGTATAACCTTATAGTGTCGGCCCCACCCCCCCAAAATGTGTTTGGTGTCCCCAAAAATTTGTCACCTTTTTCACCTCGGGGCTGTTTGCATGCCTGATTATTATCCACGCAGGAGCGAACGACATCGCCAGGCAGCAATCGGAATTTTTAAAACAGGACTTCACCCACCTTTTTAAAACCGTGTCACAGTCCCAGGTGAGTGTTTTTTTTAATCACCGGCCCCACCCCCACCTGTGGCAGAGGGATAGGCAGCTTCAGCAGGCTGCTTAGCCTCAACACCTGGCTCTCCTCTGCCTGCAACACTCACCATGTCGGCTTTATAGACAACTTTGATGTTTTTTGGGAGAGACGGCATCTTTTTTGGCCAGACGGGCTCCACCTGAACAGATCGACTGATAATGGGTCGATCTCTAGTCATGTGCACAGGCCATGACATTAAACTGCTAATTCAGTCTAATTATTTAAAAGTATACTGGTACAGGGAAACAATGAATCGGGGATAAATATTCAGTAGATGGCAGCAACAGCAGGGTTGATTATTGTAGTTGTGGCAGAAATTCATGTTATTAGTGGCACAGGCTTTAGCTTAGTTGTTGCCATTGGCTGCTCATTTGCATATTCATATGTTTAACTCCAGGCACCTCTGCAGGCCCCAGACCAAATTATGTTTAGTTATATTAAGTGATATTTTTGTTATTAATATCTTACTCATAACTTCATGTGAGAGTCTTATGAGGTATGATATTAAAGTAGCGCTTAATATAAATTTTTGCTTAACCTTTACAAGTCCATACCTCTTAATGTGACAATAACAGGCTTGCAACTCATCTCTCTCTTTAGATTTCTCTCTGTCTCACACACACACACACACACACACACACACAGAGTAACCTTGTCTACTGGGTAAGTATGCCAGTGCCACTTGGTTTCCATGACTACCATAAAACCCTGTCACCACATTAATCTCTTGCTGTATCCTCCAGCGTCAAGAAACAGTTATGGAGGAGCAGCTATGATGTATGAATGTATGAGCTGTCTCTCACATACACAGGACCACACACACACATACACACACACACAGGTAGGTATTCATAGATGTACAGGCCCATGCAAACACAACATCTGCACTGTGATATAGCCTTGTCTATTATGATTAGTTCTTTCCAATTACCTTTAATATTAATATTCTGTGTGTGTACTCTTTGTACCACAACTCAAATAATATTGTAATATCTCAGTAACCTCTTAATGAGACATAAAGGACCATCCGGGGGTGAAACATTTGACTTCACAACATATAATCATCATCCTTTGATTTTCAAATATGAATTCATGGTTGATACAGCCACCTTATAATGTTCTGCTTCTGCGGCTAACAATGTCATTGCCATTCATAAACCACAAAACTCATAATTGACTGTGGAGAGCAAAGTTTCCCCTGAGGACTATTTTCCTTGGTTGGAGGGACCGTTTCACTCCACCAGATTTCAAAACATCAAAACACAACAGCGCTGCTGATTTTAGGAAAACTAATGTGGACAACTTTATTACAGTGATGGAATACTGGTGTGACGAAAGTCTGAAGACTGAATAAAAGGTAAGAAAAATTATATCAGAGTTTTAAAATACAACTGCTTGCTTTGGGAAAGGATTAGCAGAAATTAAGTTTTGTACTCAACATTGCAAAATCACTGGCATGGTCCATTAATAACCTTCCATCCATCCATCCATTTTCAGCCAGTTTGTCCAGAGCCAGCAGCACAGTGGCAGCAGAGGTTGGTTGCCCAGACGTCCTTTTCCTTTTTCATCTTTGCCAGCTCCTCCTAGTTGATCTTAAGGCCTTCCCAGGCCAGCCAGGATTTGCAGTCCCACCAGGGTGATCTATAGGTCTACCCCAGGGTCTCCTTCCAGCCACATATGTATGGAACAATTGTTCAGGTGGGGCATCCTAACTAGATGCCTGAACCACCTCAACCAGATCCTTTCAACACAGAGGAGCAGTGACTTTACTCCAACTTTCTCCCAGATATCAGTGCTTCTCATTTCCACCCCTTGTATCCATGATCTCATTTCTCAGTTTGTGACCATAGGTGTGTAACAAAGGTTGTCCAGTAAATTGAGAGTTTTGGATTTAGGTTCAGCTACCTCTTCACCATGATGGTCCAGTACAACGACAGCAGAAGTGTGGTTGCTACCCCAATTTGTCTGTCAATCTCTGGTTCAGTTTTACTTCAGTTTTACAAATACTTGTACTCCTCCACAAATCCTTCTCCCTGACCTCCTGAAACTCCTCCCACACTGCAGTTTTGATTTCTATGACTGCTGAAGTTAGAGCCGCTCTGACCTGCTGGTACTTGCTCCAGACCTGTTGAGTTCAGAGTCCCTAACAAACAAACCTGGAAGGCCTCCTAATTCAGCCTGTCCAGCAGTCTCCTGCACCATCTGATCCATTTCACCACCAGGTGGTGATCAGTTAATAGCTGTACACTCCGAGTCTCCAAAACATTCAGCTGCAGGTCTGATGAAATGATCTGCAATGATCAGCAAATGTTGACCTGAGGAGTAACAAGTGTTCTGAGATGTGAGCTGCTTTATGCTGGAACATGGTGTTCTTTCTGGACAATCCATGACTCGCGCAGAAGTCCAGCAACAAAGCACCTCTTGGATTCAGATCAGGTTTCTCCATTCCTTCCAGTCACCCTCCTCAAAGCTTCTCTGTCATTGCTAACGTATGTGTTGACTCTGAAATGTGATTATTTGGACATGTCATGCAGAAAATTGTGGCTCATTTTGCAAAATTACAACAAAAGGAAAGGATGAGGACACATACCTAAGCAGGAGGTGTAGGTCGCTGAGCAAACACAATTCAATTATAAACAGAGCCAAACACTCCAACCCCTTTCCTCAGGCTTATTTTAAGCATCCAACCAACATTTGGTTCCTCAGGGCAAAGAAGGCTCTGCCCATTGATTGTTCAACATAAACCTAAGAAAAGGAGTTGGCGACTTTTCCTTGTTTCTCACAGTGCACAGTTTTCACAATATTAAGGTGATTGGTTCAATTTGCACTTGCAATCTCAAAACTGCATATTCCTGAAGGAAATGCATATATTGTTCGACCCTGTGTTCACAATGTCATAAAAGCAGAAGATTTGTGTGTAAATCCTATGTCTGTCCTCACCATCTATACTATGCATGGGGCAGAAATGGTTAAAATCATCTGAACAAGACTATCACCCATTTCCTCTCATGTGTCCTCTGGTTACAGCAGGTCTGTCTCTATCAATAGAAACATCCACAAGTGGCCTCATACGGCTTTTACACCTTGCTTCCACAATAACCGTGATATCAACAGCCTGCTTTTGTGTGTGTGTGTGTGTGTGTGTGTGTGTCTGTGTGTGTTTGTGTGTGTGTGTGCATCTGCTTTACCAATTTACCCTTTTGTGAATTTCAAGTCTACTTGTTTTCCCTAGAGTTAAACCAATACATAATTTGACTGATACATTGTTGAA
>OMLB01062743.1:0-21884 GCA_900302555.1 Myripristis jacobus | reverse complement strand
TGCTGCCTCCTGCCCTCCGGTTGTTGCGTAAACACTGTAGGGTGAGTGACCCTGGGCCCCGAACAACTCAGACACAAATGTCTGTAGGCATCACATTGAGCTTTTTTCATGTCCATCCATTTTCTAAACCGCTTTATCCTCACAAGGGTCACGGGGGGTTGCTGGAGCCTATCCCAGCACTCAATGGGCGGAAGGCGCTTTTTTCATGTATTGTACATATAAGTTTTCTTATGCTGAATTATGGTTTTGTTCATTTTAGGAAGTTGTTTCCACCAGCAATAGCAATACTGTGGTGTCCTTGTGTCGCCTGTTTGAGATGCTGCTCACTGAGCCTGTGAAGGAAGAGCCTGAAAATAAAAATATTCGCGTCTGGATCATGGTAAAAGCCTATGTGCAGAATAATTGTATGTACTGCTATAGTATATGGTAGAATTACAGTGTAAGGATGCAATTAACGCACTCAACTGAGCAAAAAAGACTTGTGCACGGGTCAGAAACTTCCAAAGATATATATGCCAATTAAAGTCTGCCCTCCATTCCTTGTTTTAAGATCATAGTTATGTGCACAGGCGTATTTCTTGCAGAACAAATGCTACAAACAAACAAGAGTTAAAGAAGCCACAAGCTGGTTGACTTGTAGCATGCTGCAGAGGGGCACTGCCCAAAACATCCATGCACATAAATATGAATACAAGACATGATATGCAGACTTTTATTTACAATGGAATTATAGTGTAACCTTGTTTGTCTGAAAGTTGGGCTTTTAACCCTTTTTCTCTCTCTCTTTTTGATTGCAGGCAGCCTTCTCCTTCTCCCTGGTGTGGTCTGTGGGAGGCAGCTGCGATGCAAACAGCAGAGAGAGGTTTGATGAGTTCTTCCGCAACACTGTTACACACCCAGTTCCTGTTACTGTTGGAAAATGGGAGTGCCCTATGGATGAAAAGGGCCTTGTGTATGACTACTCGTATGAGGTACTGTATGATGATACATCTTGGAAGTGTTTTGATTTTGCATAAAAAAAAGAAATTCCCATTGTAGTTTCCTCTTCAGTTTAAAGGAAGAGGCCGCTGGGTTCACTGGAATGACGCCATCAAGAATGTCCAATTGGGAGACAAAAACACCAAAGTGCAAGAAATTATTGTTCCCACCATAGATACCGTTCGCTATACCTACCTCATGGATCTTTGTATCAGCTATGGAGTGTGAGTATTTAATGTTCACAGTTACATTAATAAACACATATACTGTATACTTGTGAAAGTGAAGTACTATAAGCACTTTATCTGCCTGCTTCCACCTTCAAGTCTAATATCCTCTGGAAAGAATCTATATTTAATAGTCATAACTTTTGGATGGATCTCTTAAGAATAAGATAATAGTCCCGAGGATGTTTTACATGAATATGACCACTTTGCTTTTAATGTAATAGATATGTTCCATGTATTCTGGTAAACAACGCATTACCCATGATATTGTTCCCTTGACATATGATATACTGCAGAATATACATGTAGAATATATTGTGAATTGTGCTGGATTGCTAGCAAAAACTTCCATATGTCTCTATTCAGGCCTCTATTGTTTGTTGGCCCAACTGGCACTGGTAAATCAGTGTATGTGAAACAGAAGCTGATGAATAACCTGGACAAAGACCGCTACCTGCCCTTTTTCATCAACTTTTCAGCCCGCACTAGCGCAAACCAAACCCAGGTTAGCATTTAGTGGCCATGATCATTTTTGTGGTTCTGCAATAACTTCTGTAATGTGATAAGATATCTTGTTTAAGCCTATTTTTTTTCTTTATACGTTTATCATATGTTCCAGAATATCATCATGTCCAAGTTAGATAAGAGAAGGAAAGGAGTGTTTGGGCCTCCCATGGGGAAGAAGTGTGTCATCTTTGTGGATGACATGAACATGCCTGCACTGGAGCAATTTGGAGCACAGCCGCCAATAGAGCTTCTTCGACAGTACATTGACCATGGGAACTGGTATGAACCAATCACTATTAGGTGTTTGACTTAAATCAAAACCTGAGAGAAATAGAAAGAAAGAATTATCACTTATACAGACAGACTTTTTCTCCTGGGCTCTGGCAGGTATGATCTGAAGAGTACCTCCAAGATCACCCTTGTAGACCTACAGCTCATCTCAGCCATGGGTCCGCCTGGTGGTGGGAGGAATGCTGTGACATCTCGCTTCTTGCGGCACTTCAACATATTTAGCATTAATGCCTTCAGTGATGACACCATGGTGCGCATCTTCTCCAGTGTGGTGGCCTTCTATCTCAGAAACAATGAATTCCTGGCAGAATATATAACTGTGGGCAACCAAATAGTGACTGCTACGATGGAAGTGAGTCCTCCAAAGACACACTGCGATGTAGTGTGAATTGTTAAAATGAGTTTCTACTACTACTTTCTTACATGTGCAAAAATATTTTTTTGTCTTGAATGCTTTTGTTCCATGCTCTGTTAAAACCCCAAGGTGTACAAGAAAGCCATGGAGAACCTGCTTCCCACACCAGCCAAGTCTCACTACACCTTCAACCTGCGGGACTTCTCACGAGTCATCCAAGGTTGCCTATTGCTGAAGAAGGAATCTCTGGTGAACAAACAGACCATGATCCGTTTGTTTGTTCATGAGGTCTTCCGTGTCTACTATGACCGCCTGGTGGATGACCAAGATCGAGCCTGGCTCTATCAGCTGATGAACAGCATCCTCAGAGATCACTTCAAGGAGTCGTTCGAGCAGGTGTTTGATCACCTGAAACAAGATAAAAAAGTAAGTTAAGATGAGAGCTACAACTAACAGTTACTTCCAGTATTTATTAATCTATCAATTACTTTTTTCAATTAATTAATCATTTTGTCTATTAAGGTACATATATCTATCTGTTATATCTACAACTACTGTATATCTATGTGCATATGTATGTATGTAGGTATACATATACACACGCACGCACACACACACACACACACACAGAGAGAGAGAGAGAGAGAGAGAGAGAGAGAGAGAGAGAAAACCGTACAGCAATTCAGTACAGCCTGCTCATTCCCAACCCCATCCCTTTGCTACCAGGGGCAGTTTAGGTAAACATGATGATTTTAAAATTTCACTACAGGCTTTTTCATCATGAATAACCTCTGACTTTTGATAAAAGAATTTAAATGTGAAGTTAATCTTCATGAGGTTAGAGGTTAACCTCCCCTCTTTAGTCCTGATTGCTGAAATGTTTGCTAAATGATAATTCGTCCCTAACTTAAGAGCAAGAAGTCCTATGGATATCACTGAAGAGAGTTTTTGAAACAAAAATATAATCAGTGAAAAAGTGAGAAAGTTGATATCTGTCCTCTTTTACCCGTTTGATCAATATCATGAAGCCATACAACACTGAAATCACCCCCTATCAAAAGCTGATATTCTGAAAGATCTAATAATATGGAGGTGAGTAAGTCTGATCAAAAGAATTTGTAGCATAAACACATATCAATAACAAATTAGTATAACTTAAGTTATGTTTTGCAGCTATGACAATACCTTAGCTCTTTTTGGTATAACAGGACAAAGCAATTAGGCTACATGATAATATTTATTTTGAAATTTATACATGGCAGCCTCACGTTAATGTGATTCCTTAAATAAATACAATATTAATGTTCTTCCTATGGAGGAGATCCAGAGTGCTTGTGAACTTCTGAGGGAATTAAGGCCTCGTGAATTCCATGATAAAACAGTAATATTGTTCATTACCATTTAAATCTGAGTATGACATAGCTGCAGAGGATAAAAAATTTGGTAAGAGCCACATAACCCCCACCCCCCGCCCTTTTGTTATTGTTGCTACAGACATTTGTTTCTCTGTGATCATGTAAAACTGTCATCACGCAGTAGATGTAATGGTTCAGAAAAATATATAGGTTTTAAATTATATGAGCGTACTTTTCCCTCTCTCAGCTGGTTGAAGAAGACATGCGTAATCTTCTGTTTGGTGACTACATGAACCCTGAGCTGGAGGATGATGACCGCCTGTATGCTGAGGTCCCCTCTATGGAAAGCTTTAGCCAGGTGGTGGAGTTCTGTCTAGATGAATACAACCAGATGCACAAGAATCGCATGAACCTTGTTATCTTCCGGTAAGCAGCTTTGAAATTATAGTCCAGTCAGCTACATGCATTGTAAAAAATATCAGTCTTAACAAGCTATTAAAGCTATTAAAATAAGTTTCAGGATACTTGCTTTTAGAAAATGCTTTAAGTTAAATTGCATTATGGAATTATTTTACTGTTACAACTTTCTTATTTTAGGAAACAATAAGATTTTCAGACTTAATGAGAGTAAATGGCTTTTTTGCAGTGTATTAGAAATATCATATATTTATGTTAAACTCAAAGTTTAAGTTTGTGCAGTTGTACTTGAAATTAAACTGAGGACTTAATGAATGTTCTCATCATGTAGCTATGTCTTGGAGCACCTGTCCCGTATCAGCCGTGTGCTAAAGCAACCAGGGGGCAATGCTCTGCTGGTGGGGGTGGGAGGCAGTGGGCGCCAATCCATCACTCGCCTTGCAACATCCATGGCCCACATGACTATGTTTCAGCCGGAGATCTCCAAAAGCTATGGCTTGAATGAGTGGAGAGATGACCTCAAGGTTAGCCTTGGTCATAATGTTTTGATTTCCTCTCTTTTTCATTTTCATTTTTAACTGTTTGCAGGAAACCTTGTCATACTTCATAAAAAATATTCTGTCCTCTTACTCCTCTTTATGCTACAGCTGCTGCTGAAGAGTGCTGGTGTGAAAGGTCAGAAGACAGTGTTCTTGCTAACTGATGCTCAGATCAAAATGGAGGCTTTTCTAGAGGATGTCGACAGTGTTCTGAACACAGGAGAGGTTCCCAACCTGTTTGCTGTGGATGAGAAGCAAGAAATCATGGAGGTATGCCATTGCATATCCCTTAGAGAGCATTGTAAACCCATTATGCAGGACTTATCCATTTAAATGCCATATCACTGTATTTTCATCCCTTGGCACCCTCTCTTTTCAGGCAGTTCGTCCCATTGCCCAGGCTGGCAATAAGAATTTGGAGTTTAGCCCACTGGCTCTGTTTGCCTTCTTTGTGAAGCGCTGTAGGGAGAACTTGCACATTGTGGTGGCCTTCAGTCCCATTGGCGATGCCTTTCGCAATCGCCTGCGCCAGTTCCCATCTCTTATCAACTGCTGCACCATTGACTGGTTCCAGGTATGCAGACATGACGAGTGGTGATGTGATCACATGTAATGTAAATGTTTGCAGTAAAACATACGGTATATCTATCTATCTATCTAGCTGTCTATATATTTAATTGTCAGGGACAACAAGATTTTTAACCCCTCAAACTGGGACCCTAAAGTGTACTGCACGTTAATGCACGTCGAATGTATGTGCTTATCACATACCATAGATGTGTTCAGCAGGCTGGGGGACAGTTATTTCAGCACTTAGCACACCCCCTGAGAGCACCTCTCAACAGCATGGACAGTGGTGCCTCAGCAGGTGAAAAATTGTTTTGTCTCTCAAAATCCACCAAAACCTAGTTTATTTATAAACTGTATAATAATGTACAAAACACACAGATTGCATTGGTGTAATATAACATATGTATTTATTGTTAGATACCTTTTAAAAGAAAACACGAGGAATTTGTCAGTGTGCACAATCGCAGGCTGCTGGCTAAAGGGCTGACTGTGACACATTTTTTGCAAGCTATTTTTAGTGTTTTACAGATATTTGTCAGGACTTTGGGCACACAGCTTGAAACCAAGATGTCTGGTCACTGTACCCCTGGGCCACAGAAAACAAAAAAGAAAGAGGATAGAAATTAGAGACATGATTAGTTAACAGACATGTATAGTCATGGATAGTTGTGTCAGTCTCACTTTACATACTCTTGTCTGTTGTCACACCTGTGTTGCTTTTCCTCTGGCAGCCATGGCCTGAGGAAGCACTTGAGCGGGTAGCCAACTCTTTCCTTGAGACACTGGAGATGAGTGATCATGAGAGGCAGGAGGTCGTACCTATCTGCAAGACATTCCATACATCTGCCATACAGCTTTCACACAAGTATGAAATGTATTATTATTCATTACTAAATGAATATAAATGTATTATAATTTATTATTATTATTTAGTATTTTTAACTTGTACATTCAAAGGTAATTTAAATGTATTTCCCCTGAATAAAACTGTTGTTCTGACTGGCAGATTCCTGTCTGAGTTAGGACGCCATAACTATGTGACACCCACATCCTACCTGGAGCTGATTGCTGCATTCCGTCTACTACTGTCTCAAAATCGAGACACTGTTATGAAGGCCAAAAAGAGGTATACCAATGGTCTGGATAAACTTGCCTTTGCTGAGTCTCAGGTACAGTAAATGTCACAACATTTTATCTAAGTTGGCCTTCTTCTAATAGCCTTTTCGTTACTCTGTATAGCGTCGCTTTCAAAATGTCTCTTTGTAGGTGGGTGAGATGAAAAAGGAACTTGTAGACCTGCAGCCCAAGCTGGAGCAGGCAAAGACAGACAATACCAAGATTATGAAGGTGAATAACACATCTTGGCTGAAGCTATAGATTGTCATTAGAGAAAAACCAAGCAGGCCAAAGTGACAGCAACAGGGATTTTGAGCTTTGGGATGGGGGGAATTGAATTGGGAAGAATGGGAAAAATGCAAAGTGATGCCTTTTCAGGTGATTGAAGTGGAGTCAGTGGAAGTAGAAGCCAAGAGTAAAGTTGTGCGAGTTGATGAGGAAGCAGCAACTATAAAAGCCAATGAGGCTCAGGCTCTGAAGAGTGAGTGTGAAAGTGACCTGGCTGAGGCCATCCCTGCCCTGGAGGCTGCCCTCTCAGCCTTGGACACGCTGAAGGTGGATATTCCTTTTTCAGTTGCATTAGCCTGATGTACTAATATGGCCATTTAAACTATGAGAGTTTAGATTGTTGAGTCAATTGGACTGCCTTTTTTCCTTTCAGCCCTCTGATGTGACAATTGTGAAGTCAATGAAAAATCCTCCATCGGGGGTGAAGTTAGTGATGGCAGCTGTGTGTGTGATGAAGGAGATTAAGCCTGATAAGATTGCTGATCCAGCTGGGACTGGAAAGAAGGTTGGAGTCTATCAAGGGGGAAATTGTGGGGAAAATATAAGTGTGCAAGTATATTTTTGGCAACTGGAACTTTTCTAATAGTCACACATTTTAAACCTCATATTGACTTGTCAGCCTGTTGTTCTATGTTGCCTAGATTATGGACTACTGGGGTCCAAGCAAGAAACTACTGGGTGATTTGAACTTCTTACGAGATCTGAAAGAATATGACAAGGAAAACATTCCTGTAAGTTGCAATCAAACTGCATACTTAAAATAAATTGTGATTTTGTGCTTTGCTTTCACTAACTTGCTTTTCATTGCAGGTGCCTGTGATGCAAAAGATCCGCAGTGAATACATGACTAATCCTGACTTTGATCCCAGCAAAGTAGCCAAGGCCTCCTCTGCAGCCGAAGGTCTATGCAAATGGATCAAAGCCATGGAAGTGTACGACAGGGTGGCAAAGGTGCAGTGTTACTGGCTTGAATATTCTCTTTCCTCTTGTGCAGTCCTCATAAAATATGCTTGCTTTCCTCCACTTTTTCTTTGTTCTCATCCTTGACTTTTTCTCGTAGCCTTTATCTTGTGTGTCTATGGTCTCTTTGTCTCTGGTCATAGGTAGTGGCTCCTAAAAAGGCAAATCTAGCAGAGGCCCAGCAGTCTCTGGCTACTACTATGGCCCTGCTGGACCAGAAGAGAGCAGAGTTAAAGGAGGTAGAGGACCGTTTGGCTGCTCTCCAAAAGACTTTTGAGGAGAAGACAGAGGAGAAGGCCCAGCTCGAGTTCCAGGTTGACTTGTGTGCTCGGAAATTGGAAAGAGCTGAGAAACTCATTGGAGGCCTGGGGGGAGAGAAGACCAGGTAATTACCATGCATATTGTGCACTATGTTTCATCGATAGAATAGGCATGTTAGACTTTGTGACTTTCTGTCTATAGATGGTCTAAGGCAGCAGATGACCTGCAGAACATTTACGACAACCTGACTGGGGATGTTCTTATCTCTGCCGGTGTCATCGCCTATCTGGGAGCCTTTACTGCTGGCTTTAGACAAGACTGCACAAAGATGTGGACTAAACTCTGCCAAGTAAACCTTCCTCCTTTATGTAGACTAAAGAGGCCATTCAGTCACTGTTTCCCAGCTCAGACACATGCATTTGCATACTAAGTTTCTTTTTACCCATTTTAATATCCAGTCCAAGAACATCCCATCATCGGATGACTTCTCTCTCAGTAAGACCCTGGGTGATCCCATTAAGATTAGGGCTTGGAACATCGCAGGCCTGCCCACTGACACTTTCTCAATAGACAATGGTGTCATCGTCAGTAACTCACGTCGATGGTGAGTGGTGACCCAAAAGAACCCATAACTACAACTGTCAAAATGTTATGTCTTTTAATTATGGATAAAACTCCATGTTAATTTTGTGCTCTTGTAGGCCTCTGATGATAGACCCTCAGGGCCAGGCGAATAAGTGGGTCAAGAATTCAGAGAAAGACAACAACCTGAGTGTCATCAAGCTGACAGATGGGGATTACATGAGAACTCTAGAGAACTGCATCCAGTTTGGAACCCCACTGTTGCTGGAGAATGTAGGAGAGGAGCTGGATCCTTCACTGGAACCACTGCTGCTGAAACAAACCTTCAAACAAGGTGTAGCAGACAGACAACAATGTTGGGAGTGGGGAATGGCTAGCAAAGGGCATAATTATTAAGTCTGCATCTCAAAACATTAAAAAAAAATTCTGTCCTCAATTAAATGTGTTTCACACAGGTGGCATGGACTGCATCAGACTAGGAGAGAGTGTGATTGAGTATTCCTGTGATTTTCGTTTCTACATCACCACTAAGCTGCGGAACCCTCACTACCTACCGGAGCTGGCCACTAAGGTGTCCCTGCTCAATTTCATGATCACACCTGAAGGCTTGGAGGATCAGCTTCTGGGGATTGTGGTGGCCAAGGAGAGGTAGGGCTCTCAGAGCATCACTTAAATTTAGTATTCTTCTGAAATACTTGCTGTCACTTTGGCTAATTGGATGCTAATGTGTTTTTTTCATTGTGTTCTTCAGGCCAGAATTGGAAGAGGAGAGGAATGCACTGGTTCTGCAGTCTGCAGCCAATAAGAGGCAGCTGAAGGAAATTGAAGACAAGATCCTGGAGACACTGCAGTCATCTGAGGGAAACATCCTGGAGGATGAGAGTGCCATCCAGATTCTTGATTCTGCTAAGCTCATGTCCAATGAGATATCCAAGAAACAACAGGTCTGGAACATGCAATCTTCTTTGGAAACATGGATTGTGAATATGAAGTCTTTATAGTCTATATAGTAGCCTACATAAAGAGTAACCTAACTTCCAGCTGTTTTCATACATCACAGATAGCTGAGAAGACAGAGATGAAGATAGCCGAGTCTAGGGAAGGTTACAGGGCTGTTGCAAAGCATTCCTCCATCCTGTTCTTCACGATTGCTGACCTGACTAACATAGACCCAATGTACCAATACTCTTTAAGCTGGTTTGTCAACCTCTACATTAACTCCATCCAGAACAGGTGAGTGACACACATCTGTAAAAACAGAAATGCCTCCATAGTAAATAACAGATGCAGAGTTGTATTCCGCCGGTTGTGCAAGGCCCTGAAATTGAAGAAGACCACAGGTTACATATCAGACATTTAACAGTGAGAAGCATCACATACTATTCAAATTGTCTGTCACTGGGTTCACTGACAGAGCCCTCACTCAAATATCAGTACCACAAGATAGTAGTACAATGAAAAGAGTGATAAAAGTTTAATTTCTGTTTGTATGTTTGTTCAAATTTGTCTTTAAAGTCAAACACATTTTAATTACTGTTTTTAATTACTGGCCATAATATAACCAGATGGCAAGAGACTGAGACCTGTAACACTACATGGTTACCTACTCTGACTTTTGGATTCTGTGCTATAGTTCAGTGCTGTAACCTAACATCAGGCTAAAAGTTGTGTATTAGCATATGATGTTTTCAGTCTGAGGAGTATCCATCTGAAGTATCCATATTTTAAATGTTGTCATCTATTCTTCATCTTCAGTGTCAAATCCAAGAATCTGGAGAAGAGGCTCAGACAACTAATTATGCACTTCAACTACAACCTGTACTGCAATGTCTGTCGCTCACTGTTTGAGAAGGACAAACTCCTCTTCTCCTTTCTCCTCTGCTGCAACCTACTCCTGTAAGTGTTCAAGCTACCACATGATAGAGTAAGAGTGAAAGAGTTTATAGATTAATCTTATTTTGTAATATCACTGTTACAATTTTAATTCAGAGCAAAGGAGGAGATTGAGTATGCTGATTTCATGTTCTTGCTGACTGGAGGAGTGGGCCTACAGAACATCATTGTCAACCCAGATCCCACCTGGCTACAGGACAAGAGCTGGGATGAGATCTGTAGAGCCAGTGACCTGCCGGGCTTACATGGGATAAAGTAATCTAATGTTCCAAAAAACGTTGTTGTTGTTGTTGTTGTTGTTGTTGTTGTTGTGCAGCTGACCATTTGAATTTACCTGGGACTAATGGACTGATCTGTGAGCATAATTTTTTCCCCACAGAGAAGCTTTCATGAAGAGTTCAGACCTCTTCAAGCCAATCTATGACAGCAAGGAGCCCTACAATACACCTCTGCCAAAACCCTGGTCTGAGCAGCTCAATGACCTGCAGAAGATGATTATCCTTCGCTGTCTTAGGCCCGATAAGATAGTGCCAGCTATCATTAATTATGTGACCAAAAAACTGGGGAAGACATTTGTAGAGCCTCCTCCGTTTGACTTGAGTAAGAGCTACATGGACTCCAACTCCACTATCCCACTTGTATTTGTGCTGTCTCCAGGAGCTGACCCCATGGCCAGTAAGTGCTACAGTTATGCTGGAGACTCATGTATGCACATTTATAGGATGTAAAGGATATTTGCTGTTTAAGGTCTATATAATGCTGTCACAGGAAATGATCAGAAATGACTAACTTCCTTCACACAGGCCTGCTGAAGTTTGCCAGTGACAAGAACATGGATGGGGCCAAGTTCCAGTCCATCTCTCTGGGGCAAGGCCAGGGTCCCATCGCTGCCAAAATGATAAGCACAGCCATGAACGAGGGGACATGGGTGTGTTTGCAGAACTGTCACCTGGCTGTTTCCTGGATGACCACCCTAGAGAAGATCTGCGAGGACTTTAGTCCAGAGGTCTGCCACCCAGACTTCCGCCTTTGGCTCACCAGCTACCCCTCATCTAAGGTAAAACACTCTGCATTTCATTCTGCACTTCTGGGAAAATGTGCATAGCAAGATAAAGATCTCTACCTGGAATAGTTAATCAGTATGCATTTATATCGAAAAGCTTAGTTCTCTTTGTTTTCCAAATGAACAATCATTATTTCCTACACCAGTTTCCAGTGACCATCCTGCAGAATGGGGTGAAAATGACCAATGAACCTCCTACAGGGCTCCGACTCAACCTGCTACAGTCCTACCTGTCAGATCCTATTTCAGACCCAATCTTTTTTGATAGCTGCCTCAACAAGGAGCTGGTGAGGGAGGGGAAGGTCACACATATTGCATTTCACAAGAAAATTCCTCTCTCTGTTTGCATATGTGTCTCACTAATCCTGCCTCTTTGATCTGTCCTCTAGATTTGGCAGAAGCTTTTGTATGGAGTGTGCTTCTTTCATGCTCTTGTCCAGGAGAGGAAAAAGTTTGGCCCCCTCGGCTGGAATATTCCCTATGGCTTCAATGAATCTGACCTACGTATTAGCATCAGGCAACTACAGGTATTCATTTTGAGTTTCACTTGCCCACCATCACAAGAACCCAGTATCTCCGTGAATATATGCACTGTATTTCTACACCTTCCCCCCTCACCCTTTTTCCTACTCTCCAGCTTTTTGTGAATGAATATGATGAGGTGCCCTTTGAGGCTATAACCTACCTTACGGGGGAGTGTAATTATGGTGGCCGTGTGACAGATGACTGGGATAGACGGCTACTGATGACCATCCTGGCTGACTTCTACAACAAAGATATTATTAAGAAATTCCGCTACAACTTCTGCCCCAGCGGAGAATACTATGCCCCGCCTAAAAGCACCTATGAGGACTGTATTCAGTTCATCAAGGTAATGTGATGTGTGTTGTTGTGCTTTTTTGTTTCTAAGGAAGTCTTTTTTCTCTCCTTTTTGGAGCAATCATAACACAGCTGTTTCAGGTAGTAGACACTGAGAGGTTTAATATTTGTTTTGGTGTATTGACTTCCACCAACAAAATAGTATTCATGTATTGTTTTCCAGGGACTCCCAATCATCCAAACCCCAGAGGTATTTGGGATGCATGAGAATGTGGACATCTCTAAAGATCTGCAGCAGACCAAGTTGCTGTTTGACTCACTGCTGCTCACCCAGGGAGGGGCCAAGGGTGGGGGTAGCTCTGGGGGAGACAGCGCTCTCTATGACATTGCGAATGACATCCTTGTTAAGGTAGAACTTCATTAAAACCTTTCCTCCTTGAGACGTTTTTAATTTTAGTTTATTTTATTTTACTTTATTTTATAGAAATGCCTCACTCAGTCTTCTGTGTAATGAACATAAGATTGTGACTCAACAACAAGATGGAGTGCTTTCGCTGAAAATTTTGATTATGTATTAATCTAACAATCCCCCATAGAATTGTTAGATTGATTTTTATGCAAGGAAAAGCACCTTACACAGCTTTATTTTGACCATATTCTGCATGTGCGTTCTACTGTACAGTCGTGTTTATATCAGACTCACTTACTTGCTCTTCTCAGCTTCCAGACAATTTTGACATCGAGGCTGCACTCTCAAAGTTCCCTGTGCTCTACGAGGAGAGCATGAACACTGTCCTTGTCCAAGAGATGGAGCGCTATAACACGTATGGGCAAAAATCACAATGCGGAACTATAAGCATGACAGTGTCTTGCTGCCAGTAATATGTCACCTTACTGTTGTTTTTCCTCTCCTTCAGGCTGTGCGTTACGATCCGTGTGAGCCTACAGAACCTGCTGAAGGCCATTAAGGGTTTGGTGGTGATGGATGGAGAGCTGGAGGCCATTGCAGGCAGTTTGATAGTGGGCAGGGTCCCAGAGAGGTGGGCCAAGCGTTCTTACCCTAGTCTCAAGCCCCTTGGCACCTACATTACCGATTTCCTCGCCAGGCTCAAGTTCTTGAGGGTGAGACTAATCTATAAAGATCAGTGTAGTGTCTGGGTGAAATGGATGATTATGATTATCTGGGACCTTGCTTGAGTGTTTCATTCCTCTTGTGTTTTTCCTTTCATCATATTGCCCCTGCAGGATTGGTATAACACCAGTAAGCCCAATGTGTTCTGGCTGTCTGGCTTCTTCTTCACCCAGGCCTTCCTAACTGGGGCCATGCAGAACTACGCCAGAAAATATCATGTCCCCATTGACCTGCTGGACTTTGAGTTTGAGGTCATAAAGACACTTTGTAATCATTTTGTCTCCCCTCAGTAAAATTAAAATCTTCTTGTGGTCTGTGTACAATGGTTATGAGCTGTGATTTTGTTTTAATTACTTTTTCTTACAGGTTCTCCCCATTGATGAATCAGACACATCCCCTGAAGATGGTGTTTATATTAACGGGCTGTTTCTAGATGGTGCTCGCTGGGACAGGAGAGGGTAGATGCTGATACTGAAGTTGTTTTTAGAGTAATAGCCATATCATCAAAACTGTGACTGCACAGAGAAATTGGATAATGCTAAACTGTGGTTTCCCTCTCTCCCATCAGTGGAGTTCTGGCCGAGCAACATCTGAAGGTCCTGTTTGACCCAATGCCCATCATTTGGATCAAACCTAGTAAGAATTAACCTGCTTCTTATAGTTTTTTGTAGATAAGAATCACAGAGATAAGTCAGATATGTCATTCACAGATTTTTTTGAGTTGTTTTTTTTTTTTAATTCTGAATGTGTTAATTTTATTTTGTAACTCCTTATGTTTTCTCCCTATTTATTTGCTTCCCTTTCTCACATGCAGCTGAGAAGAAGAGCACTGAGCCTCCTCAGTCGCTGTATGTTTGCCCCCTTTACAAAACCAGTGAGAGGAAGGGCACCCTCTCCACCACAGGTCACTCTACCAATTTTGTCATTTCCATGATTTTGCCCACAAGCAAACGCCCACAACACTGGATCAAGCGAGGTGTTGCCATGCTCTGCCAGCTGGATGACTGAGAGCAGACAACACTGTTTATTACTCAAGCAGTTAACTTTCACACATCAGATACTTTAATTCCTTTGTTGGATTTTGTTCCTTGATGATCAACATTAAAAACCCTTGGACATACACTTGAAATTTCACCTATGTACTGGTGTACAAATCAAAATCATTAAACCTGTATTCCACATGTCTAGCGTTTTTTGTTTTATTTTTCTATTTTTCCTGTCAATTCACAGGAATCCTTCTCTGTTTCTAATAACTTAAAGATTTATACAAAACAAGTTAACCATCAAACCAGCTTAATATAGAAATATAAAATTCACAGGAAACTGAATACAAAATATATGTTAGAATAATTTGTCAATAACAGATAAATAAAATGTAAATAATGTAAGAACAATCAGCTTTTAGTGTGAAATTCACAAGCACATAGAGTGCAGCAGCCACATTTTATTCTGCTATAAAATGCATTTATTGGCATTTATGTTTTTGTTACTCAGTGGGGAAAGGGAATTGGCAATGTATTTATAAGATGCGAACTTCACATAATATTCAATAACCACTCTAAATGTCTGTTTTGAAAAAATGTCACCTAACTGAATCAAAAGAAACTTTAAGGAATTCTTTAAGACTTTAAGGCTGAAATGTTAATTTTGCACACAAGATATACATCTACATAGATAGACAGAGACAGAAGGCTAAGCACCCTCTGATAAAATGTTTATATAAAGAGTCCAATATATAGCCTAAGCATTTTTACATGCTTAACAATGTGCAGCTTAAGTGCACAGTGTGATGTTGTCTATAAAATAGCAATTCCTTCCTGCAACCAAATTTTAAGTAACACCACTATGCAAGAGAAGGGCAGCAACATGATACTATTTAACCAACACAAATATTTTGATAAAAAAAAAAAAAACATCTTTATGCACTCCAGAGAGAGGGCAGTGCAGTCTTTGCTGTAAGCATAAGAAACTGCTGTTGATTTGTTCACAGTGTCAGTAAAAAAACATATTTATTTTACAGTATGGGCTAAATTTAATCTCAACCTATGATCTTTAGCACAGCCTGCCCCGTGTGTATTATGAGTGAACATGCATATGAGCTGAATGGCAGGGGGTGTTGCAGTGCTCAGTGGGTCAAAGCCAGGTGCTAGCTGGGAGGGCCCCGTGATCAGATATTTATAGTGGAGCAGATATAAATAGGTATGCTTGGGAACTGAGGAGCCCATGCTGCTGCTGTTGTAAAAGCCACCGGAGGAACACAGCCTACTAACTGAAGGTAAACACCAGATAAAAACTAATGCACACAGACAGGAAGTAGACTAAACACTGTGGTGCTTGAAAGCCTCGTATTAGTGTTTTGTGCTGCAGTGTGGGTGCATTGCTACACCTCAGTTTGTGGCTTTTACATTTTCATGCCGTTTACTATAGTTTAAAATATGTTTCATGTCTTCTCGTGGACTAACTTCTCTTTAATACACATTATGCTTTTTATTCTGCAACCTTGACATAGGCATAGATTAGTCTTACACCAGTGTTGCCACTATTACGTGATATGAATAGTCTGGAATCTGTGTTACCTGTATATTTTGACGATGCAGACAAAGTAATGCTGTATTATGTCTCCACAAAAGGCCTATTCTCACAGATTGTTTTTTTTTTTTAGTAACTCAACATTTGGCACTATTTCATATAGAAAGAGTCTAAAATATGAATTGCACAACAGGCTTTAGGAGTAACTGTGGCCAGTCCTTGTTTAGATGCACCCGGCTGTAGTTTTACTGTTGACAGAGGAATGTCTCCCTGTTGGTATTCTAGGCTACAAGGTCTGCTGGGTCTAGGGTGCTGGGTTCAACAGTTTTGTTTACCTAATGGCTCTGCCTCCCCAGAACAAGTAGTCCATTGATCCCTTTTGGAGAAACAGATGAACACAGAGACAGAAGATGGCTTTTACCAATCGGAAAAGGACCTGGATGAAGATGAGGCAACACAATATATAATCGAACAGAGTCTGATTCAATATAGAAAACTCAAAGGATTAAATCCCAGGTTATTTTCAGACTTCCTATGGTAAAATGCACCGTTTTTACATTCCGTATTTCTTCTTCGTCATGTGATTGCATCTTGTTCTATGCAATGTGTTTCTATAGTGACCTGAAAGCCAGTGAGGACCCTGATGAGATTTTCAAAGCAATCAAGGAGGGTGAGCTCAAGGTATCAGCTGGGAAAGGTCGCTCTCTCCCGGCTGATTCTGACTGTCATCAGTTTTGCCAGGAACTACATTATTACTCTGACGCCCTTTCTCTGTATATTATTTCCTGCCTATATAGGTGATGAGGGTGCACTGAACAGACTGGTAGTGCAACCGGGGACTTTGTCCAGAGTCGATGAACGTGGATGGATCCCTTTACATGAGGCCGCAGTACACGGGAATAAAAAGATACTAGAGATAATCTTCTCAGGTAGTCGAGTTATTAAAGTTATGACTGTAATATATGGCATTTTGATCACACATCATTCAGTATTATTACAGTTTGAACTTACATGTTGTTTGGTTCTCGGCTCCAGCATCATCCTTGGGTGCAGGCCAGTGTCGCACTTTAAAGGGTGAGACGCCACTGTTCTTAGCTGTGGTTCATGGCCTCAGAGAGAACGTTACGTTCCTTTTACAGAACGGCTGTAACCCAGATCTGCAAAATGATGAGCAGGACTCTCCATTAGTGGCAGGTAAAGTGTCTGAGACTTGATCTGATTGCAAAATGCACTGTGATTTACTGATATCTGATAATATTTGGCTATTATCTGTCCTCATCTTTTCTCTCTTACTGCCATCCTAATAGCTATTCTAAACGATCACTATGACTTGGCCACACTCCTGCTTCGCTACAACGCCAAAGTAGACCAAACAGGACCGCTGGACCGAACAGCTCTACATGAATCAGCTTTTTTAGGCCTGGAGAACTTTGTCTATCTGCTCTTAGAGTCTGCTGCCAACCCAAATGCATGCGACATCAAAAAGAAAACCCCTCTGGCTGTGGCTGCACAGAATGGACATTTGAATGTGGTTGAGGTCCTGTTACAGAAAGGTAGATCTTTGAAGGTGATCTAGTTATATTCACAAACACAAATAAATAGCCTTTGAAATGTCGGCATGAATGCATATATCTGTGTTATTCTCATAGGAGCCAATGTGTCATGTGAATCGGAGAGTGGCACTATCCTGTTTGAGGCAGCAGCATCAGGAAACCCTGACATAATCTCTTTGTTGCTAGACCATGGAGCAGATCCCAACTGGCCTCTGTATAGCGGGCATCTGCCCATTCACCGTGTAGCATACCATGGATACATACTGTAAGGAATTTCTGTTACAACATGTAGTTTCCTATTCTTCTGCATTAACCTCTAGCACAATGCTAAATAATGTTCCCTCTTTGATAGGGCGTTGGAGCTCCTCATCCCGGTGACAAAACTGGAGGCTGTGAAGGAAAGTGGAATGAGTCCCCTCCACTCTGCAGCTGCCGGTGGCCATGCACAATGTCTGGAGTTGCTGCTCCAAGCAGGCTATGACCCTAACTTTATGCTGCACTCAAAAGTGCGCCGCAATTATGATGATGATCGCAGGTCCGCCCTCTTTTTTGCTGTGTCCAACAATGACCTTCAGTGCACCCGTTTGCTGTTGGAGGCCGGGGCAATGGTGAACCAGGATCCGATCAACTGTTTGCAGGTGGCTCTTAGACATGGCAACTATGAACTGATCAACACTTTGTTGAAGTCCGGAGCAAATGTCAACTACTACTCCCGTGTCAATACCACTCACTTCCCCTCAGCCCTGCAGTATGCGTTGAAGGATGAGGTCATGCTGAGAATGGTCCTTAACTATGGCTACGATGTGCGGCGTTGCTTTGACTGTCCCTATGGTGACAGTTGCCATGACTACGCCCCTTGGACAACCTCAGTCATCAAGGACATGGTGGTGAGACAAGCCTAGTCTGAGAGAAAAAATGGTACAAAGAGTAGAATGTAACAAAAATAGCAGGGAAATACTTGATGTACCAAAGGCTTCAAGCTTTTTCTTTCAGTGCTGCGTGTGTCTTTGTGTGTGTATCTAATATCCCTCTTTCTCTCTCTGCCCTCTCTCTGCTCTCTGTCTCTCTCTAGTTCTGTGAGGTGATCACGGTGTACTGGCTGAGGCATTTATCTGGCCAAGTGGTACGCATCATGTTGGACTACACAGACCACGTCTCCTTCTGCACCAAACTGAGGGACACCTTGAAGGAGCAGAAACAGTGGCCAGAGATCTGCCACATTCAAAGTGAGAGAACTGCACACAATCCATCTCTGTTTAGAAGGTTTGTACCTGTTTTCAAAATGCGTGTTCATGACTTTACCTCAATGATTGGCTTTCAGGAAATGCGCGGAGCCTGAAGCACCTGTGCCGACTGCGACTACGAGAGCATCTCAGCCATCTGCGTCTAAGAGCCCCGATGTTTATTGGCTTCCTTCCACTTCCACCCAGACTGAAAGATTATCTGCGCTACAAGGAGTATGATGTCTACAGCAGGGGTAGTATGGTTAGCCCATAGCAAAACCGTGTTACAGCACCCCAGCTGCCACAACACTGGAAATTATGTCAAATTTTCCAAGTACATTTTTACATGTAAAATTCATAGCAGCTTTTTATAAGCATTTTTAACATTATGCTTCAGATTAGATGTGTTCTCTTATGCGTTTGTGGGCAACACTAGCTGAAGGCTTGTAGTTGCCCACTGGTTTGAATGAGAAATGTTTATAATAGGCACACAGATAAAAAGGGAACACTTGTCTTTAATGCGCCCCTGATATGATTGACTGGGTGACGTTATATGCCAAAAAATCATAAACACACACTTGGGTGTTTATCAAACATTTTTGCCAAGCATATCATCACAGTGGTGTAGGCCTGTCTCAAATCCTGTCTCACTCGCCGGACAGTATTCCTGTACAGAAATAATACATTTGATCATCATCATTGTTAATTATTATACAGTGGTGTATTACTGTGGTTTTCCTTTGAGCTGAGTCAATCTAATAGGTTATCTAAAGTCAATGAAAAACAGTGTACAGTAAAATCAAAATATAAAATGACTTCTGAAATCCACAAGATCTGTGCCAATGGTTACATAAAATTTGGCTTTTATGTAATTTCGCTTTTAGTTCAGTTTTGTGCTGTCTCCTACTCAGTTTTTGCACACTTCGTTACAGCCGGAGATGACACTGGCCATTTATCCAAGTTAGTTGGTTACTATTGCCAGTGGCACTGAGTTTATAGGCCCTTGGTGTAGGCTTGTCTCAGATGCTGCATTGTCCTTGGTGTTGATATGTAAAATATTAGAGGGGTAGTGAGTTTTGTTTAGCCTGTATGAAAAAATAAGATATTTAAAGTTATAGTAGTCATATTTGATTTGAATAGTTCAACAGGTAGAGACAGGTTTATATTTTCAATACCAGGATCTGGAGAACATTTTTATTAATATGAAAGCTGAAGTTTCATACTATAGTGCCTACATGTGCAGGCCTACATGTGAAGTGCAAATGTTATGACTTTATATATCCGTAAATATTGAAGCAACTGGTCCACTTTTTTAATTTCTTGTCACTGGGGTACTCTATTTCAAGAAGCAGCATTCTTTGCCACAAAAGATATGCAACAGCTTTATCATAGGACAACTGATTGGCATGGCTACAGTACAAAATGTCAACAATATCCAAGATTAACTGATATAGCAATCACACATCAAGACTTTTAGTTATTCACAGATACCTGATTCCTTGGGGAAACCTACCTTTGGAAGAAATGGTTCTGGGAAAACTTCTGCTACTGTGCCATCTCCTGGCGGCAGGGGCGTTCACAATCACTGGGTACTGCCAACAACCATGTGATGCAATACACATAACAATACAGAGGGCATGATATGATACAACACTGAGCGATGTCAGCCACTTGAGGAAAAAACAAAGTTTATGCTTCTCTTTAATGTCGTGATGACTTTTGCTTAAGGTTGCCTCTAAGGGTGCACAATGTGTATTTTTACTGTTGCCTAGTCCAGTACAATCATTAAAGTATTTAGTGCCTTGATTTCTGCACTTCCAGATGATTCCCACACACAATGGGCAAAAAAAGATGCAAAAACTGAATGTTAGAAAAATATGAAGGCCATTTATATTGTTGATTCTGCTAAAAAGGGCCTTCCTTTCTTTTAAAAAATTAAATTATTCTAATTCATTCACAACATTCTACATCATGCAGAAATTTCAAACCTTTATAATTTAATGTAATGTGTAAAAACTGGCAGGCTAAGAGATCAATTTGAGTTCCTGCAACATTTCTTAGGTGAGGTCTGTATCTGTAAAATACAAGCACTTTCTCTTATAGGGGCTCTCATTTTTTTTTTTTTTTTTGTTGTTGTTGTTAGATAAACATGAAGATAACATACACCCTTAGAGAAAATAATGTATTTATGTAATTCGCCCCTCATTTAGTTGAACTCTTGCGCAATGTGTTAAATGTCAACAGACTCGCTGAGCACATTTTCAGTAAAGCCCTACTTCTCACATTTACACTCACACATACACACACACACGCACGCACGCACGCACACAGCTCCCCGCCTGTGCTGTCCTCGCGGAGGAGGCAAGGCGACAGGAGAGGAGACGAGGGGCCTGACTCATTTCTCAGGTGTACATCCTTGATTCCTCTCCTCGCCTCCCCTTCTCTCGCCTTAGCCCCGCCCACGGGAGATGCGCGCTGAGGAGGGGAGGCAACAGGCACTCAACAGACTGAGGCATCCTCGCTTATTCCGGCCACATTTTAATGCTTTAATCACTTCAGATGAATTTCACATCTGTAAGTTATTAGTGTGGTTTCTTCTACCAAATCATGCTGTCATCCATACAAGTCTTAAAGAAGTACAGTAAATTATCCACTATCCCAACTGCAATTATTTTATTCCCATTCCACTTTGCTGTGAAGCACAGCAGGTTTTTATAAGAGCCGTGTCAACATCGTACATGATGATGATGATGATGTAGGTCTTTCTGAAAGCCTTCAGCCCCCTGACCTGATGTATTGTAAGAAGTAGTCTATAGTGGGTAAATAGTTTCACATTATCACAATGGCATGGACGCAAAAAATGTGGCGCCAGTTTGAGTAAAAATTAACTGCGTGAATCAGGAGCATTTCCTTCTGGTTATTTATTTTTTTTCATGTTGTGTTCAAAATACACAGCATAGGTTAAAACTCATTCAGAGTCGTAATAAATTTGGGAAAATGTAAATATCTGAACACCAGAGTTTGTCATTCTTAGCCTGAACCCTGGCAGACTCACGTTCAGGTTTAGATTATTTCAGATTATGTAATTTACTAAAGAAACCCAGATTTTAGAGAGCCAAGGTCTCCGCTGGGGAGAAAATGAACTTGAACCTGAAGATGAATTTGAAGGTTTTAATGTGCAGGTGGGCGGGGACTCTTCCACTGCCGCGGCTCAGATGTGGCCCAG
>OMLB01062741.1:0-25933 GCA_900302555.1 Myripristis jacobus | reverse complement strand
TTAAAAAAAAAAAAAAAAAAAAAAAAAAAGGTACTGGGACTTGTTGTTTTTGATACTGCAATAAAATGCTGTGTTTGGAGCAACTAAAGAGGAGGTCTCACATCACGTCCAGGGAACTAGACGATGCAACCCAGACTCAATTAATCTACAGCCGCATACAATCTTAACTTGTATATACATTCAATCCGGTCTCTACAAGCAACCCAAGATGTGAAGGGAGTGCAGTTTGTCTCCATACAAGACAGGGACTTGGCTGCCTGGCTGCCTCGGTGCACAGCAGCTCCCTGACTGACGGTGATAGTTTGTATTGAGCAGCCACGGCTTGTCTAGAAACCTGCTGGCTACCAGGCTACAGCAGCCAAGCTAGCCGCGGCAACCTTGGAGCCAAATGCTCAATCAAAGTCTACGCATAACTCGCTTACTTCTTCTTCCGCGACCCTCGAGTCCAAAAGGGCTGCGATATTCAAAAGAAATCACGCTAACCTCTTCAGTTTAGCTAGCACTTATTCGCCGTGAACCGCCTTGAAATCGGAGATGAACGCCGTACCTGAAACTGGTCGATGGCTTTCAGAGGCTCAGTGCAGTTCGTGAGAGTTTCTTTCAGATCCTCGCCGTTGGATATCCCCAGCTCAGGCAGCCCGGCAAACATTTTCGTGTCAGTCTGATCATAAATGTCAAGATTTACTCTCGTATGCAATAGTCCAACATGAGGGGGGTTCGGGAAGGTAACCGTTATATGCAAAACGACCGCAGCAAACACTGTATTTTTTTTTTCCTCCACTCAGTCAGTGCACACTTCCTGCGCGGGCAACTCTGTCAACAGTCCGTCGGAAACCAAAGCAAGCACGAGGTTCCGCTCATCGTGGAGCGGAGCATGGATATGCTGCATTCAAGTGCTATGGGAAACAGGAGAGATAAGAGTTTCCTACTTGAAAATGCTGTTAACCTCACAGCTTCAGGACATTGAGGACTTTATACTTTTTTTCTGTTCATTATCAGTTGATTCTTTTCTTTTATGTTGTGTGTTGTTATTGTTAAGTCTTTGTCCTTTTATATAAATGTAAATGGATTAACTGGTGTATATTAGTTATAAAGTTTGTTCATAGTTATTATTATCATCATCATATTTTTTATTCTCATTATTATTATTATTATTGTTGTTGTTGTTGTTGTTGTTGCTGGTGGTAGTGATAGTACAAGTTGCAGTATTAGTATTGTTATTATTATTATTATCATTATGATGGCTATTGATAGTAGTAATACTCAAGAAGCAGGATAAGCTCATCAATTATTTGCGCAGGGAGAAGGGGTGGGATTACATAAGTTTCGACTTCTTCCCACTCCTTTTTGAACATACTTTTCGTTGTCTGTTGTTATTCATGTTGTTTTGCTTTGTTGTTGTTGTTCAAAATAAACTTTTCGAATCAAATAAAAAAACAAAACAAAAAAAAACAGCTTCAGTGTTCAGTAAGTAGGCCTAAATAGTAGAAAATACAGTTCACCTCAGCTTTCTGTGGGTCAGTGAGTTATACCAGATAAAATAGCTGAACTAAACTTTCACTTGGTGAATACTGCTTGCTTGGGACAGGGTGTTTCACATTGAACTCATATTGCAAATGAAAAAGACTGTCATGACTATACATCTTGGTGGCGTTCACATGACATTAACACTAGAATCCCTGGCTCATGCTATGAAATGATGAACCTGAGTGTTGCCAGGCAAATCATTATAATTTTCCTAGTTTCTAAGTGTATGTCATGTGATTTCTGTAGCGTTACAAATATAGTCAAGAATGAAACTACACACAGACTCAAAACATAACTTGGGTTTTTATAATAGATGGCTATATGTGTATTGTAATGTGCTGTTACAGATGCAGAGAAGTCTGGGCCTCCAGGGATCAGATGACTTCCTATTCACAGATAATATAATTTTTTTGTGATTGCTGCAAAATCCCATATATCTTACTTGTACAGTTGTTTTAGTTGCACAGTTGTATTTCTCATCAACAAGTCATTGTATGATTACCAATAGTCTTTTTACAGGAGAGACCTACTCACTGCATGTTTGCTTGGTTTGCTGTAAAACATGAACATAAATGTGTATTGAGTATGAAAAAGGAGTCTGAGCTGCTTTTTTTTCTCCCATGGGACTGGAAGGCATCAACACAGTGAGCTTCCATAAGGGTTCAAGTTAAGTGAATGATCTGTTGTTGTGGATGGATGGGTCTTTGGTTGTAAGAATGCATAAACCGTATTGTCCCAGCAACCCAGTGAGTTCAGTTGAGTGTTGAAAATCTGAAAGCTCATCAGCATTAATTGTCACCTAACTAGTCTCGGTTACAGTAGAAACCATAATAAAAGACTGAAATGTGACAGATTTATTTATCTCATTAATGCATGGCCATGGCATCTGTTGAAGAAATATGTTTAAATCCCTCCATACATATTTATTGTGACCGCAGCCGTTAATTAAAGACATATGGGAGCGTAAATGAAATGATGTGGCTTTTTACCACTTATTTCTCAGGAAATTATCCTGCCTGTTTCCATTGCCCTGGGCATTATCTGCAAAACATGTGGGCTGTTGCTGTCATAACAAATAGCAACCAGTGAAAATACCCTGTTATCTATTGTCTCCCAAAGTGGATGTGGTATTGCATAATGAATCTGAAACATTCACAACATGGTGTATTCAGAGGTTTCATTAATCACTGCATACATTCACATATGAGCGAACACATCACTTAACCCATTTTGAAAAATGTGACATTATTTGCAGAAGTTACCAGATCCTCCTAGATGCTGATAACAAGACAATACAGTTTAAACAATAATTTGAGCAAAACTATCATCTGTGTGCAGTCAGTAGTCATATGTGCATTTTTTTTGTAAACTTTCCTTGAGTGGATTAAGGTGGTTATTTTTAAGGATGTTAGCTGGGGGGAAGTCCACCTCAGTGGCAGGAGGCTAACCGTTAGCATTTGGAGCATCCAGCCAGTATCCAGCACTCAGTAACAATGAGAGGAAGATAGCACCACCACTGTCCTACAGAACAGCTACATATTTCAAAATGGGTGGTGGACTGTCCCTTTAATGCAGAGAAAACAAGCAAATAACTGTAACAGAAATCTTACAAAAAATCTCAGAAAACTGTCGCCTGCCTAGATCTTGATTTTATTTCAAAAGCAACTGAAAGTTTTCAGGAAGACTGGTGTACGCTGACTTTTCTCTCACACCAAGCCTGTGCCGTCCTTGTTCCTTTGACAGGCCTTCAGCAGAAGGTATCCCAGTGAAACGAGGAGGAGGAGGATGAAGATGACGAGGATGCCAGCCCAGGGCCCAGAAGGCATAGCCATTCTCAGGCTTAGGCTCTGTTCTGGCAACATGCTGCTCAGACTCAGCATGTAGCCCAGAGCCCAGCCTATAGATGTGCCTCCTGCCTGCAAAAGTACCAAAAAGCACCAGCTGAAACCACAGCAAACCCACTGGGTGTCAAAGCTGTTGAGAAAACTGTTAACACCTTAACATAGGCGTTAAAACATTTCTCTTTCACTTGCACAATGCAAAAAGATCCTGACTGAAATCCTAGCATGTGAGGACCAAAAGTATTGAATTTATTGTTTAACATCCCTATTCCTTTTTACCGCCTCACCTTTTTCTCAAAAGAGATGCGATGGAAGGAGTGCTCGTCAAAATGGTAGCCATCCATTAAGAGGACCTTCATGAAGCTGGAGACAGCACAGTAATTCTTCAAGTACTTGGGCTTGCTTTGTACCTTTGCTTGCATCTGTATAGACAGGGACGAAAATTATGAAAAAAGCCTTTTGTTATGCTTTTACGCCTCTTGGAATTAACAGCCAGAGAGCTTTCTTGTGCTCATAATTGGATTGCAAGCTCTGAAAAATTGGATCAAGCCACAATCCTGTGGCTGCTGCTGATGTTGTAATGACTGGCAAGATGGAGATTTTAATTTGACTGTAATTTCATTCACTAGAAATGATTACAATTAGAGACTGAATAAGAATGACCATTGTAATCATAGCTCTCACTCTCACCACTCTCACACACAGTGTTTACAGTTCTAAATTTTAGAACAAATCAACAACTAAAATCTTCTCTGTGTCCCATGTGCACTTGGGAGCATAAACATGTCTGAGAGGCCCTGTTTAAAGCAAAAATGAACTTTGGGTTGGATTGTATAATGACCTGGGCATCACATGAGAAGTCCACATGGTGGTGAAATATCTTCATTAGTTGCTCTGTGCTCCGATGGGCTGCTAATCAAGAATACTATATTTGCATCTCTGCATTCACTTCCATAGCAAAACAGCTCCCAAAATAACACTAATAACACACATAAATGAATGTGAATTGAATGAAGTGGATTATACCAATATAAAAACCAATAGGACTTACTTCTCAAGGAAATTAAAGGGCTCATTTCTTTTTGTTTCCTACATGAACTGAGAAGATTCAGTAGGTAACATCTGTAGAAAATCTCCATATAGTAGCCATGCACTGGGAAAAATGACCTAGTAGTCCTTTCATAAATAATTGTAATCATGCACAAAAAAAACGTAATTACAATATTGCCATAATCTATTTCAATTTACGTGCTAAAAGTGTTATTTTGGGAGCTGTTGGAGAGACACAAATATGAGTGTGGATTAGCAGCCCAGGGAAGCACAGAGCAACTAATGAGGATATTTCACCACCATGTTTACTTACATAAAACCTGAGTAACTATACAACCGAACACTCTACCAAAGTTCTACATTTTGCTGTAACAGGTAGTAGTCTGATAGAGCTCTGTGCTGTGGAGTACCTCAGAGATGGTCATATTGCAGACAATCCGTGTTGCCTTCTCCATTTGGGAGGGCGACGTGACGGGGAGACCGGTGGCTTGCTTGAGAAAGTCGTGAGTGAAGAAAAAGGCTGAGAATGCCTGTGCACGGAAAAGACATTGATGTGATCCAGAGGCAGTCATTCACCCATCTTTGGTTCAGTGCCAACGGGGCATTAGTTTGACTTCCAGCCCAAGAGCTTGCACAATTATTACTGGTCAGGTCACCGATCATTTAACCTGTAACCAGTAGCAATCGTATATTTTCAGTGCTATAAAACCCTGTATCTCTTCAAACACAGAGATCTTGGCTCCGGATCTGCAGACTGTCCCTCTTCCCTGAGTTTATCCTGAACAAACCCACAGCAAATGTATGAGCACAAATATGGGCTTTGGAATACAATTAATGCATGACAGGGGAATTTGTAATAAGATCTTGTGGACAACTGGGATGTGACTGCACTTTAAGGAAAGCAGGTTTGTCTCAGGCAAGTGATGAGAAAACAGCATTTTGATGGTGTCTTTGTCTACATAATATTTCAAACAGATTCGCAAAAGGATAGGTTCGAGATAAGAGACAGGATCATTTAAAACAGGATATTGGGGAAGGACAAAGTGGAAAAGACCCATAGTTTTCGTTTTTTTTAATGGGGTTCCTCACCATGAAGCTGCCTTTCACATCAGGCTGGTAGACTCCATCAAAGGAACATTTGGAGAAAGAGCAGTTTTTGAAGGAGAACATCGCTGAAACATTCCCCAGGCAGTGCTGGTAATCCCCAACGCCTTCTACTGTCACGGACTGTTGCGGATCAAAACTTGCCAGCTTGTACTTGTCAGTGCATGGTGAGTTGAACACATCCTCCCCGAGCTTGATGGTATCACTGAACTGTGCTGGATAGCAGGGGTGAAACACTTTGCCTCTTATGCCTTGAGTCTGAGAAAAGGGGGGAAAAAACATTGTTCTAATGGTGTAACATTCTGATTGCAGCTATGGATTAAAAATACAGTATATGACACATTGTTCTAAAATGGCACATAGATTGAATTTGTATATTTCTTTACAAATACACCGGCTGCTCAACACATTTCAAAATGTATGTCTCCTTGTTCATACACTGATGGCAGAGGCTGCCATGCAAGGCAGCTACTCATTCAGGAGGATTAGAGGTCTTGCTCAACAACAGGAGAAGCTTGGGATCGAACCCAGAACCTTCTGATTACTATCTGACAGCTCTGTCTCCTGAGCCATCCCACGCTTAGGAGGCATATTTGCAACCAGGGAAGGAAACTAACTTTTTCACCCTACAGACATACAGGTGACAAATTAAAGCAAAACCAAACATAAAGTGTCTTAACAGGGTGCTGGGCCACCACAAACCACCAGAGCAGCTTCAACGTGCATTGGCATCAATTCTCCAAGTCTCTGGAACTCGAATGGAGGGATGGAGCTCCATTCTTCCAAAAGATCCTGTACACTGAGAGGCATATTATGGCATGGCTGCAGTGCATAAACCCTCCATTTCAAAGAAAAATACACATTGGAGAGCTGAGTAGCACCGGTCTACACATGTGGAGAAAAGTGATGTGGTCTGATGAATTGTCCTTCACCAGATTTTGGAGAACTGGGCGAGTGTGTGTGTGGCATCCAGAGGGAGAATGCTACAGGCCTGAATGCTGGAGCCCTACAGTGAGGGGGTCTGCTAGAGCCGCTTTTATGCTCTAGGGCGCATTTTGCTCTTGTCTCCTTAGAGGGAAACCTCATTACAAATCAATACAAAGTTATTTTATAATGCAACATTTGTATCCTGATGGTGGTAATCTCCTCCAGGATAATGGTCCCATCCACGAGGGCTCTCTGAATGATATGATGAGGATGAAAATGATATAAATCATTTGCTGTGGCCTTCACACTCAATACATCTCAACCCAGTTGAACATCTATGGAAAATTTTGGAGCAATTTGTTAGAAAGTGCAGGAGATAACCTGATGAAGGTCTGTGTACCGAAACGTTGTTATTAAAGTTCTCCCTTCGCAAGTAAGGCGAACAGTGCGGGAGTCTTTGTTCTGATTTTGACGGCCCTTGGTCTTCTCCTACGCACCTGTCGACTTACAGGTGTGCAAAAGGCTTACTTAGTGACTTAGAAAGTGCAATACTATCATCAAAATGAAGTAGTATCTTTGGGAAGAATATTTCATCCCTCCAGTAGAGTTCAAGAGACTTGAAGAATTCTGTGCTAAGGAGCATTCACAGCCTCTGGCCACCGGGAGCAGTGCTGAGCACTTTCTGAATGGAGTAGAGTATATGGTGGTCAATGGAGCTAAATGCTATTGACCTTATTCACTTGGCGGCCAAATTGAAAACTTGGGTTGGAAAGCTCTACCTGAGCAAGTCCAGCACCTCTGTGCATCATAAAAACATTTATCATGGCCCAGTAGTGCTAGTTTCCAAAATCTAGCCACATTAGCTGGCTACTACTGCAGTATGGATTTAGATTTTGACAATAAGTTGCACATCTTTGATATGAAATTCAGATAGTGTGGCTATCTGGAACTTTGGACCCAAAAGGCAGCAGACCAGTAGGCTACAAGGGTTTGACTCAGAAACAATGGCTGACCCCCAGAGAAAGGACAAGACAAGGTACAAAAAAAATCATGCATTTAATAATGATGATTTTTTTCCACATGTGGAAATTTCAGATGTCCACTAGCACTGAGGATATGTGGTAAGGACTGATTGCATAACTAGAGGAAAAGGGCATTTTTGTGTATTGCAATGTGTATTTTCTTATCCGGTGTCTGGTAATATTCACCAATTCACAGTAAAGAAAAAATAACAGAGAGCAGATTTTCTTGAAAAGTCCCATTAACAGCTATTCAGTCCAGTTTTAGCGCTCCACTGAATGTGGTCTCACACATCCCTTTTAGACTGGTGCACTGAAGCTCTTGTGGCAGTTTGTGGTGGCCCAACACCTTTCTAAAATACTTTGTAATTTGTCACCTATCTGTATTTTAGGGTTCCAAAAAACAGCACCATTCAAATCACTCACCAGCAAAGTATGATTTTAAAGAATAGGTTTGGTGTTTTTATACCCAGGCCATCAAAAAATGTTGATTACCACAATTTTGATCATACATAGCACAACCTCACCACTAGCCTTAGTCATTAAAAGCTTAACTTAAAAACTTGAGAATGAGAAAATGAGAATGCTTCACTGTGCCCCAAACAAACGCTGTAGTATTTCTAACTTACAAAGAGCTTGATTCATCAAGTTCATTCACCAAATTGGCTGGTAATTTTACAATTTTACCCACCAGAATTAATTTTTACTCACATTTGGCATGGGATCATTTCAAATTCTGTTGATAAAATATGAGTATCAACATTTTAGTACAGATTGGGCTGAAAAATACCAAACTTGCCCCATAGGCATAGGAAATAGGAATAAGAAAATAAACTAAAGTAGACAATGACTGGTAGAGCAGTTGCAGTCAAGATTGACCAGCAGCTGTCTAGTGGCTCTTTGCAAGCAATGATATTTTCTCTTCATAAGAGCTCCGGTTTGACTTTATTCTCTGAGAATGTTACCCTGATGAGGTGAGCCAGCAGCCTGCGTAGGAACTGGTCTTGCCCGTAACACAGGAAGCTCTGGGTGTAGAGGTGATATTTCCGTCCATAAAGCTTCAGCTCCATTGCGTTCTCCTTGTCCTCCAGCTTGTCTGAGGTCTCAAAGGTAATCTGAGTGGAAGCACCACCTAAATCCAAGGCTCCAACTGTTGCTCTGTCGGGACTGATCCAATGACCAACATAACCATACTGTGTGCCGAACAAAAGAGTCGAGACAGAAGAATCAGGGTGGAGATGAGAAGATAAAAAATACACCCCATGTTGAGTTTCAAAAGCCCACTTTCTTAAAAGTAGCTACTAATCACACTGCTAAGCTATACTGTATATATGCCTACATACCCACCTTGATTGAAAGCAACAAGTTCATGCCCCTTTTTCTGCTGGTAATTTAAAGGCATTCTGGGAAATGTAGGCAATCACTGATGTACAAGTAGCCAAGACAAGTTGAAGGAAAGTGGGTAAACTAAAACCCCTGGAATGCCTTTATACCGCTAAACATCTGTAATAGTCAGTGTGATAGACTTCACCAGTATCAGTTTTTAAACAATTAAACAATGTCCAAGTGTTTTCCCCTTTAACTTTTAAGTTATGACTTTCTGTGTGGAGAACATTTCCTACCAGAGTTCCCATACGACACTAGAATTTCATCTGAACAATTGGGATGAATCTACAGTATCTCACTGAGAGAGGACAGGGCAATCCTTTCTAAGGCTGATAAGACGGCTTGGAACTTTACATCAAAAAAAAAAAAAAAAATAGCCAATTCAGATTTAATTTCCACATCTGATTTCCTTGATGTACCTTAATGAAGTTCTCCTGTAGGTAGTTGACTGTGACCCAGCCATACGCCCCCTCTTGCTGCCCGGTAAGGATGGTAGCCTCACGGAAGCTGAACGGGTAAGAGCGCAATTTGTCGCCGACTTCTTTTAGTATTTGCTGCGCTTCTGTGGCATTGGATTCACTGTTAGAAGAGAAGAGTAGAGCATTTTATGCCATGCATGATTGAGGAAAAACTGTTTAATACCTTATGTTAATGGCAATTTATACAGACCTCAAGAGCCTCATGCCTGCAGTGGCTCCAAGATAGACTGGGGTCAGGTGGTGTTTGGATTTGGGGATATCCTTCATAGCCTGTTTGAGACAAAGCTCCAGGCTTCGCGCTGCACCACCGCGATTGCCTGCATAGCTAGATATTCCTCCACCTTGAGAGAGAGAGATAAAATTGTTCAGCTTAAATCTTGAGCAAGAGCTTGACCTTGCCTTCCACCCTGGCCTTGCCCTCAACCCTCAGAAAAGGGCATTTCTAGGGAAACCGTGTCTAACAGAAAGCAAACTGAAATCACAAGAGGAACAACTGGTGCCAAGATGGTACGAACGGTGAGGCCAATCAGGAACCAAAAATATTATACTAGGCAATTTTTTGGCATCACTTCTGTGTCGTTATGACTCAGTGAACGCATATGAAGAACTCATCCTGTCAAAAGAAGAGAGGAAGTGAGAGTCAGACAGTCCTGAACAATGGAAGGGCATTCTTAGGGTTAATGTGTCCCTATCAATAGGTTATATTAGGACAGATATGTCAGTTTTTGAACATAGGCCGATCTGGGTTTCCGTTATCCGGTAATTACCAGACTTTGACTGGTAAAATCTGCCGAAGTCCGGTAATTTTTAACCCCTCCGGTCAAAATGTCCGGTGAAAATATTCCCTCTAAGCACAATTTGAATTTTATTAAAACAGTCAATTTCCACGTCATTTTATTTAAAAAAAAAAAAAAAAAAGTTATTTTTTTTTTGTTTTTTTTCGAGTTTTTATTGCATCTATTTGATTTCAAGTTGGCAGCAGTGTTTTTTGTTTGCAAATTGTAGTTGCAATTGTTTGCGATTGTTTTATGTTCATGTTGAAAGAGCGCAGGCTTGTGCAATATTTATTTATTTATTTTAGAAGTTACGCACATGAGTCAATTGACGTACAGCCTACTTTTCAATCAAAAGATTATGCTATAAATTGACATGCCTTGATATCATTCTTATATAGCCTGCATATAATTTTAAGCTCAATAAATTCAGATAATATTTGACTGGAATTTCAAACATTTGTCCGATAAATTGAAAACCTGCCGGTCACGTTGTCTGGTGCCAGTTTTTTCTAGCGGAATCCCTGGTCCTCAGAAAAGTCTATGTTGGACTCATGACATTCTCTTAAACCACAGAATCGTTTGTACCTGTGTTGTCATATTGATGAATCCCACTGCCTTTGTAAAGTGAAAGCATGTGTCAGGTGACCCTAATTAGCAAAGGTAGACCTCAGATAGCTCTGAAATGTATGCATTGCTGCAGGAAGTCAACACCAAATGACATATCACTTTTTGTTGTGCAAGAAAGTGATTACAAAACGAATGAGTGCAACTTAGAGATAAAGGAATAGAGGAATACAACTTGAGTTCAAACTGGCGGGCATGTGGTAAACGGAAGGCAGAGGACCAGCAAAAACTGTGTATAAAGGATGGATGTGTCTGTGTGAGGTGCATGCACATATGTGTGTCCAGACACAACAGAGGAACTGAAATCCTCCAGGGTGCTGAGCCCAGAGCTGTCATATTTAGCATCAGTAGTGGATATGCAACTATTTCTATTGTTCAGTGAACGCTATATCTAGAGAAGGACGCACAACTGAGGTAAAGTTAAAAAAAAAAAGGTGTGATCTCAAATTTGAGGCAAAACTAATTATACATACATAGTTAGACAGACAGACAGACAGGTAGGTAGACAGATGGACAGATAGATAGATGTACATATATAGTTCCCCAGTGGAACACATTAGTCATGGAGGTAGGAAGTAATACTGCTTTCCCTCTATATCGATGAGATGGCGGTCCGACATTACAACATGTCTAGATGACTTGAGCGTTTTTACATTTTTCTCATCACTAGTGACAGTAGAGAGAGACAGGAAAGGCAGGGGAAAGAGAGGGGATGACATGCAGCAAACGGGCTCTGGGCCTGGATTTGAACCCAGATCACTGAAGCAAGGACTTGATAGGTGGTACACACACTACCCGGTGGACTACCAGGGCACCTGCAGCCTATGGGTGCAATCACAGGTCAGGTCACAGGCCATATATTTACAGGTCTGGATGGTTCCGGATTTGACACAGAGATAACTGCGGGTTGGTTTGAGTACTGGGCTTCAGGCCTGGATTAACCTGCTGCAGATGTGTGACTGGAGGTCTGATGTGGCCGGGGTGATCTGGCACCAACTGTACCTACCACTCAGAGGACAGCTTCTTTGATCCTGCAAACATCCCCACAAGGGGACACCCTGCCTGCCAGTTGCACACCAAAATCATCCACAGTCCTGCATGCTCACCACAGTTGCAAAGGCTGGAACAGCTGTGCAACCAAAGCTGAAAACTCAGACCCTCAATGGAAGGAAGGCCTCATCTTTTGATACTGCCTGCAGAAAGCTGATAATCTTGAGTCTGTTCCAGGTCTCCCAAGCCTGAGCCTTACAGGACCAGGTACACTACGAGTGTTTCCACACATGACTTGTTGAGCCTGGTTGATTCAAACTTTAGTGCATGCGATTCGTTTGGGCAGGTGTGAAACTAGCAACGGCACTCGAGTACGGAAAAAAAAAAAAAAAAAGCAGGCTGAGACCCTGCTGAGGAAGTGGTCTCTCTCAGCATGGTTACAAACCAGCAGAAAGCTGTTCATGCAGTGTGAACCGACCTAGATTTGACCTGACTAAAGGAAGCACTGTGCATTTTGGTCTGAAGCAGCTCAGTTGCACATTGTAGCTTTGTAATTAATAACAAAATGAAGCAACTAGGTAGTGTTAGTAAATAGCAGACAGCAGCATAAGAACACAATAAGGCAAGGGCTGATGTGGAGCAACAAGGAAATATATTGATATAGAGCCAAAATGAGCACTGCAATAATGAAGAAATGCCGAGGCTGCTGCTGGCACTCCATGCCTATATTTGATACTGGATTGGCCAAATGCCTTTGAACAAAAATGTGAGAAGAAAAAAAATACCCCTGAAGTAAACACCTTTATTCTGTCAACCTGCCTATATTTTCCTGACCATGACCAATGAGGAGGCTGACAGCTCCCACATGGCTTTTGTTGATACATTTTGGTTTGTTTGAATTTTTTAAGCTGTTAAGCTGATTAAGGTCTTGGCTAAATTCTGATTATACTATTTTAGGAGTTGTATTGTTATAAGCAGCTTCAAGTAGCCACGTCCATCTCAGTGAGACTGGGGAGAAATGACAGAGATTCTAACCCTGTCTGGATGGACTCATGACATCGCAGACACTCTGTGTTAGCACTGAAACTCAAACATGGTTCGGGCAACTAATTCAGCCTGAGCAGGGCTCATATCTTCCTTTGTGTGTGCTGGCTCAATGACAGTGCTTTGAAGAATCCAGGTCTTGTTAAAAAGCCACATCATTGGAGCCCTGGGCAAGGCAGCAGTATGTCTCTCTGGTCTGTAAGGTGCTCACCTTTCACATCGCACTCGCTGTGCTGGGTGACAATCCCAGTGCCATTCTGTTTATCAGCCGGCCATTTGTAGATATACATGGAGGTGTGGGAGGAGCCAGCATCCAGGACAATTCCATACTGAAACAGACACAATGATTCATGGTGAATTCACAGCTTAATTTATCCCATTGACTATCCCTTTGATTATTGACTGATTGTTAATTCACCTAGATACCAATATTTCAGTTTGCTAATATGTCACGCCGACATTGGTCTTTCATAATTCTCACATACCAGTCAATCAGTGCTGTCTACTTCCACAATTTGAGTGGATTAAAGTGGTATTTTTTCAGAGTGTTAGCTGGGAGGAAGTCCACCTCAGTGGCAGGAGGAGGAGCAGCCACAGCAAGTATATATGCATTGATATTTACATGCGGTAGCCACATCCTTGCCAAGTGTTCATACCACAGAGAAGTATCTGCAAAACAGAGCAAGGCTGCATGAATTGGACAACAAAAAGTGCATGAAACTGCAAACCCCATCAATATCTATTAGCTTTTGTTTTGATTGTAAAGGCTTTTCAAAGGCCAATATCAAAACTGTTTGTTATAACCTTAATCAAATATTTTTACTTGTTTAACTTAACCTTAAGACTAACGTCAACCCACACTATCTATTCATTTAAAAAGGGATTGGGTCAACACTGTTTTCATGTCAGAAAACTGATCTGTGAACAGGGTTCAAAGGCAACATCACCCTATGCCCTCTTTGTGTGTTCTTTTGAAGACACTTCAAATGGATGCTCTTAATGCAGCTTTGAAATGGCAACTTCAAACCATAAAGGTGTGTTCACCCTACGAAGGAGAAACAGTGCTTTGCAGAACAAGAACCATTCATATGACCATTCACAGGGTTTGCGAGATTAATAAGAGATGAATAATTTGTCCTCAGAGAGAAACCCATGTGAAAGAGGGACACAGCTACTTTTATCTCACACTATCCCTTCCTTTACACCTTTCTTGCTTTCTTGCTTTCTTGCTTTTCATGTGTACCACATTCTGCTCTCGTCAGTAACAGCTTCCTTTGCGCACTTCCTTTTGAGGTTGGCATTACGGCCAAAAAAAACAAACAAACAAACAAAAAAAATAGCAAGGCCATTCCACGCAACATATTGTGAAATATTTTAGTACAAACAGATGATATGTGGTCATTTGCAACAACCAAAACTCTTTAATTCATGAATCATCTTTCTCATGTCATAAAGGGACAGGCAGACGAGACAGCTGGTCCTGGGACCTGCAGGAGTCCTTGAGGCTATTCCAGAGCAATGCCCAATAAAATGAAAAGTCTTAATTTCACTGTTATTTCCAATGTGTGGAAGTTTTCTCAGTGAGGTGTGGAGAACTTTTGGTTTCGTTGCTAACCAAACCCCAGACAAGAGAAAATCATTCTTGAACAACAAAAATGTGTTCAGATCTCTCAAATGAAAAAGTTTGTGAGTTTCTTAACTGGCATACAATCAGTTATGCAATTACAGATTATAATTCTGCCTGTGTTACTTTTAATTACATTGTCACTGATATTTGATATTTGATGTGGGCTGCATAATCATAATGCTGAAAATTTACTCTGGTTTCCTGCAGTGGTTTTTCTGTAGTAACACACTGACACAGTTCTGCCATGGTACTTGGCAGAACTGATGATATGATATATGGTATGATAACTATGATTAGTGTAATACTACTCTTAAAAATGCAATACCATGGTTTTACTAAGGCGCTGGCTGATAACCAAAATGAAGCAAAAAATGATTAACATTGAGTAAGGAGTGAGTGAGGAATTAATTCCCACCATTCATCTCTCTAATAACAAAATAAAGGGAGAAAAAATAAAATTGCATTAAATATTGAAAATGAAAATGACTAATGTTAGATTTAATAAGTAACATGAAATATTACAATGGTACTTGAAAGGTAACCATACCAACCCAAACCCAGGAATGGTAAACCATAGTTTGCTTGCCATTATAAAGCATGGATGGTTATCCTAACCAAATGCATTACATAACAGTCGTGAGATGCACGATAAAGCGTATAGAAAACATTATTTCCATTTTTCCCGGTGTTTGGACACGGCAGGTGTATTTCCCTAATCATAAAAAAAAGCATCCTATTTACTGAACCGGGTAGCTGTTCTTGGTACCCTAAGCTGCTGAAGCATGGTGCGCCGGCACACACCGAGGATCAAGGGCGCATCAGTGTTACAAAGGACAGCTGTTGTACTGACCATGTTCTCAGGAGGCGCTTTCATTTCTTCAGCTGGGAGGACGACCAGCAGAATCCCTACTATAGCCAGTATGAGGAGCACGACCGGAGGGATGAGGTGGTAGAAGCGGAGTGCCATGACGCACACAGGATTACTGGATACCGGACACTGCTGGGTCGATGCTCCGGGCTGCTGCTGCTGCTGCTGCTGCTGCTCTGTGCGTAAACGCGCATCGTGCGCTGGAAGAAAAGAAAAAGAAATGAAAGGCGTGTATTTACAGATGTGGGTTTGGTCTGACCCTTTATCCTAAGATGACACTCACTCCACTCCACCCCACAAGTACACACACTTCATAAAGTAATTAAATAATATATAGACATGCCCTCTCTGTCTCTCAAATATCAACAGGGAAGCTGGACAGGCACCGGATACCGTATAAACTACTGATCTGATGCGTTTTGCTGCCCGCAACTCTGTGCGGTGAATTCATTTAGACTCGCACCACACAAGGATGGGTGTGTGTGTGTGTGTGTGTGTGTGTGTGAGAGAGAGAGAGAGAGAGAGAGAGAGAGAGAGAGACCCCCCACACTGCCTCAATTATATTAAAGCAGCTCAAATACATTTCCTTGAATTTGCAAAGCACAAAAAAGGTAAAAAGTACAGGCTCTGAAATGTATAAATATATAAAATAAAAAGGGAACAGTAGCCCTCTGAGGACATTTCTATCTATTCTGGCTGTCTCTGTTGATTGCTGCTGTGCATCTGCTCCACCAGCAAAGTTGGCTGGTTCACTTCCATCCATGTTGCTACTAGGACGGATGAGGATGGATTCAACAATGGATCATCTTTTCTATGTGTTACTGTCCCATCCTTTTGGGTTGAAATGGGTCCTGATGTTGGAAAGGTGCACAGTGCAAAATAATAATAATCACCAATTCCCTATGAATGGTGTAAAACTAAAGTAATGAGTCTGTTTTGAAGACATAAGGAGCAGCAAGTATAGATATTTACGTTAAAATGTGGGAAGTAAAAGAAAAATACTCAAGTAAAGTACAGATACCTGCAAAATCTACTTGGGTACAGTAATGAAGTATACATCATTTCTTCCCATCACATCAGGATCACATCACTAACCTGTTTTTGGCAGTAAGTGAAGCTAAATAGCTAATATTGATCACTAATAGCCCAGCTTTGTTTTGTCAGTGTTGCTCAGCATGTATCACGGTGCCTCCTTGAGACTTCCTTTCTCTTCGCTTCAGGACGTTCTTTGTCTCCACACCAGCTATTACCTTTTATTATATGACTATATAAAAGACCAGAAGGCAGGCAGTAGAGTGTAGACCAGGCTTGTTTGTGCCAAGCAGGTTCCATGATGTTACATGGATGCATTTGGAAGCTATGGTCCTGTTTATGCCAAGCCCCAACTAATTCCATGTCTTCTTACAACCGTTTGGCCTGAAAAGTTCATCAGTTCTTTGCTGACCAGCCCCCACGGCTGAATTTGTTTTGTGGATGCATTAAAACAAGCTCCTTGTATGGTCTAAGTCCTGCTCCGTTAGGCAATGTTGCCGTGAAAGAACACGCCTCTTTCAGTCAATCAGCAGGGAAATTTGGTCAGTGCCACCTTGACCCATGACCAACATGCCTGCCAGGTTTCATGATGTTACATGGATGCATTTAGAAAAAACGGTTTTCTTTGTGCTAAGCCCAGCAATGGCCAGGAGGCTGATTAGCCCGAAAAAGTAAAGAAAAATTAAAGAAGAATTAAAGAAGAACCAAACTTGCAACCCATATCTGTGTGAAGTCTGACCTCTTTTAGATTATTTAGTAGATTATTTCTACCCCCAGAAACGTTATATGTATGACTCCATTATACTACAAGAAACCCAGACCATCCTACTGTGTGTAATAAATCACATAATGCAAAATAACAAAACAGGTGAACACTTATGGCTGCTGTCGCCATGAATATTACAGTGTAAAAGAAAAGGCCTTCTGGTGTCAGAACAGGCCTCGGAGGTCGGACGTAACCTTTGTCCAAGTATGCAACTCCTGATCATTCTCCTCATCATTTTCACTGAAAATATGAAAATCCATGAGTTTTTTTTTTTTTAAAATAGTCTTTCCTGTCACCAGTCCTGTTTGGGTTATAAAAAAAATGTGAGAAATGTTCTTTTTTCCTATACAAACACTTCTCGCACAGTCAATACAGTTTTGATCCAGAAGCTTCAAAAATGCTAACAACTCTGAGACAAATGATGTGACTGTTGAGTTCTATGCTCTGATTGGTCACAGCACACATAGTTAATGAGGAGCCCCACAGCCCTCCTGCCTCCTTTTTCCTGGATCTTCATCCCCCAAAGACAGAAATACTGGCATGCACAGTTGATGTCATGAGGAAGGATAAGCTCTCACTTCTACAAGCTTCACACCATCCAGCCACCAAAAGCTGAATAAGTAATGGTGTTTGCATTACAAAGTAACAACAAGGATCAGCTATTGACAAAGAATTAGTTGTTCTCTTACCGCACCCAGACTCTCAACCACTCTGGTGATTCATGTCGGCAACAAGTCAGCCCACTACAGGGTTAGCACAGGGTAGAACAGAAATAAGCAGCAAACACTTCATTTATTATCTGATCACCACATGGAAAGAAATTAAGGAAAACTAAGAGGACAGGGAAGGAACAACTTGAAATCAAAGGGCTGCCATGCAACCACTGATAAGACAAGCAATAATGAAACAATAAACTCTCTAAGTCTACAGCAGAATTTACAATGTGCATTATAGCAAGGCAACAATAATTATGTAGATGACATTCAAAGGAGGTCACAAGAAAAAAGCAGAAAACATTAGAAACAACAAACCGATCCCATTGGTGGATTCATCATTGCAAATCCAGCCCTCAGTTCTCTCAAGCCCAAAGTGATGACTTGAGAAGGATGGAGAAGAACGTTGGTTCATGTGAATCACAGCTGCAGGCCCTGTCCTCTCAGTGTGTGAACTCTGAAAGCAGGCATGACATCACTTCCAAAACTGCCTATTCCATCCAGCAAACACAGTCCCCTTCAGTTTATGAATCCTCCAATAAATGATCATTTTCACCTCTGTCCGGTCACTGAAGATGAGGTTCAGGAGATTTTAATCAACCTAAAAGATTCTTTTCCAGGGCATGATAATACTGACAGTGAACTACCGCTATCCATTCATCACTACACTGTGAAACTAATAACTCACATTTTCAATTTCTCAAAAAAGGAACTGTTTCTCTTGAAAATGAAATAGCTAAAATTATTCCTACTTGTTAAGGTGCTGAGCCAGCTGTCTTCAACCATTATAGAGCTGTCTTCATTCTGCCGGCTAAAACAAAAGTACATGAAAAGCTTGTCTATCAAAGATTAAACCAACATTTCCATAAGTGCGATATTACATATACACATCAGTACGGGTTTGGATAGAGATATTCAACATATATGGCACTTACATCAAATTAATAAAAAATACAAACTTTGTCCCATTCTCTGTGGTGTAGCACAGAGCTCGATCCTCTGGATATTGTCATTTTTGATATTTATCAATGACCTCCACAATGCCTCAGACAAGCTGTCTAAAATATTATTTATTTGCTGATGACACGTGTCTTCTCTTTTCAGATAAAGATCCTGACACCATCGTTAAGATGTTAAATGAAGAACTTTAGTAACCTGTCTACTTGGTTTAAGACAAATAAACTAAATATTTAAAAAAAAACAAGTTTAATATTTTTTGGTCTTAAGTCAGGGATTTTTAACTCCGCAGGTTCCTTGGTGTTCTGCTTGATGAATCCTTATCCTTAAAACCTCATATCAGGGCCATAACCATTAAAATGGTCAAAAGTATTGGTATAGGTAAAACCCATCACCCAATCAACATTGAGGTAGCCGAGATGTTATATCAGTCTATTGTTTATCTGTATATTAATTATTGTAATATAGCTTGGGCTAGTACTCATCAGGCTAAACTTGAGCCCATATACCGTCTTCAGAAACAAGCCGCACAAATAGTATGCTGTGTACATCAGAGGCATCCTGCCAAACTGGCAGCACGATGTAAACCCTAACATATGCACAGAGCAGGAAGTCACAGTTGGCCAGAGAGCTGCCAGTGGCCTCAATGTGTAATGTTAGTAGTTAAAGTGGTTAGTGCAGCATCAGTCCCAGCTTCTAGCGTGTGAAAATGAAATGCCATCAGTTGCTCACTAATTTGAGACAGTGTGCTTTGTAAGATAGTTGGGTTGTATCAGCAGCTAAAGTTAGCCTCAGTGTGTTTGTTCACCAGCAAGGCATCACTTGTAGTAACAAGTATGCAAGAGCTCTGTGATTCTCATGGCAAGCCAGAATTTTGGCTTGCATGACGCCCTGGTGTGCATCAAAAACATTCTTCTCAGCTTTTGTGTCTTCAGTTATGTGTCCACAGAGTTTGTCAAGTCAACCATCTCCAGATTGGTTTATTTGTTCATAAAAGAACCCTTCCCTCGATTTTTCAGGACATATTTGCATTTAATTATCAATTTCAGAATTGTTCCACATGAGGCTCTTGTCTCCTCAGCCCCCCACATTCTCATACCTCTCAATCTCAGTTTAATATATTTTACTGAGGATCCAAAATCTGGAGTTCTCTGCCTTTACACACCTTGAGTTTGTCTCCACGTCAGTGTGAAAGAGCCCTGACATCACTTCTCTTAACCGATCTATATTTTCTATATGGACTGCCTATTGAAGCTGGGTTACACCAATATTTTCCTGTCCAAGGCCTTTCATTTCATGGCCTCTCCTTTTGTCTTTTTCTCAGGTTGTTTGTGGTTACTTTCTGTCATCTTTCTTGTCAGATGGATCTATAAGCCATATCACATGAGTGTATGTTGTTAGTCTGTTAATGTTAAGTCAATGCTAGTGAGTGTCTTATGACCACGGCATAATTCATTACAGTTGTGTAACAGACAGGTATTTATGGGATGTATTGTTGTTTATGTTGTATCTTTTATAAAGTTTCTTATACATATAAATAAACAAACCAAACCAGTCCAAACTTTTGGGGACACTTCAAAGAAAATCACTGTTCAGAGTGGGTACATTTTAACCGTTTGAACTCTTTACTTTTGCTAATCTTCTATTATGTTTTAGGTTTTGTAATTTTTTTTGTATCTTTCTTTTTCTGTCTCTTTCGTTCTCTGTCTTTCTGTCTTTTTTATTTATTTATTCAATTATTGAACACATTTTCAGTAACTTTGTGTGAATTTCATAGTAATTTTCTTGCATGTCTGGATGGTGGGTTAATTTTATGGTCATTTAATTTCAGCTATACAGTGTTTCCGAAAGAAATCAAGTGAATTTGTTCAGGTTTCAGGTTTGTTGCAAATGAACAATGAGCAAGTCAGGCCAAAGGTGTTCTGAGCAGTGTCTGCCCTCATGTTTAGAGTCAATCACATGAGTAAGCGGCTTCGTTTCTCAGGAAATTACAACACATTTATGAGATAATGTCAGCTCGAAGGAAACAGTGTGGGTGTGTGTTTCTGTTTATAGTGGTTCAATTCTCTGTGGAGATTAAAGTGGAGATGTCTGGCAGCCTGTAGCTCTTTCCACACTACATTTAGCCCTGGGCTTAGAGCTGTTTTTTCACACCAAGCAACTTAGAATGTGGGCTATCCCCAGTCTTATCCCAGGGCTAAACAATTAGCCCTGATTTTTTGGCTTCAGCTTGAGCTTCCCAGTAAGTTTGCATTGTCCTGTGTTTCCTGTGCTCCCCCGTTTGTCTCTCTGGTGTTGTGTCTTTGTGTCGTGGCCATGGCTCTCAGTCAACTTTTGCTGATAAGCCACCACACCTGCAGTCCATCAGCTCATCTGGCCAGCAGTATATCAATCCCAGTTGTTCAGCTGCTCCCTACTGCCTCTAGGGCGGCGCTATCGGAAGCCCTCAAGAAAAACCAACCAATATGCCAATGGCAGCCTTAATTGATTTTTTCCCCCTTTTGGAGCTTATGGGTTTTTTGGTTTTTTTTGGACTTTTATGGAATAAAACAGCAGACCAGACTATGAAATTATTAATGTAAGAATGTAATGTAATGTAAGTAATGTATGGTCCTTGCACCCCAGAGTCTGCACTGAGCACCCATTTGCCTTTTTTGCACATGTAATGTTTGGAATGTGTTGTAGTGGGTTGTCTACCCAGTTGTCTATTGTCTTGTTGCTGTAGAAACTGAATTGTCCTTCGGGGATTAATAAAGCAATCTGAATCTGAATCTGAATCTGTTGCCTCAGCCACTGTGGTAGTTTACGTTTGGCCACTTAAAATTGTTCTGAGACAAATTCATATTTACTTTGATTTTTTTTTCTTACTCTTCTTTCCTTGTGTCCAGGATCATATACCTGCCTGCCAGTTACCCTAGTACGCAGTATGTTGTATGATAATTTAGTTACTGTTAAGTTAACTGTTAAGTATTTGTTTATTTATTGGACAGTATGTGCACAATGACCATTCTTGTGCTTATTATTCTTTTAATGTGGTTTAATTAACTAATAAACTAATTTAGGCTTCTGATAACACAAGTTTAAGTTTTTCTGACACTGTACACCTGTAGGAAGATGGTAATGCCTCGGTGCTCCACTAGGGGGAAACATGCTCCCACCAAGAGAGAAACCTAGCCCTTCATTCATCATCCATGACTTAATATGAAGCTGGTGTCTGACTTTCTTCACATAATCACACAACCTTAATTCACGCCCGTATCAGGTATCTCTCTGACACTTTTCATCATATCAGTGAGCTTGTTAATATGTCGATGCACTTGGATGCACTTCCAGGTGTGCCATTTTTGCATGGCAATTGTAGTGCTAACAGAGTCAGTCTATCCCATTTCCAGCCCCACTATGTTCCAGACACAAAAAACAAAACTGTACTGGTGGATTTCTGCTCTAAATGCAGTCATAAAAAAAAGGATTACATTGCATTATGTGAAAAATTTTCTGTCCATTCCAATTGATGGAGAATCTGAATGTAAGAAAAACCATAAGAGACCTTTAGTCACCAAAAGGCTTGGGTTTATTTCTGGTACATGAATGGTTAACTCATATCAATGAATAAAGCTGAATATTCTGTGTACGAAATCAATAGGATGCATTATAATCTGATTGTATAATTTCCCGGTGTCTCATCCTGTGACATAAAGGTTCCCTGTCCATTCCAGTGGACGGGTGTTTTGAAACAATCTGAAGTAAAGCTACAAATCTTTGCTGATATATTTACCTGAATAATTCATGTCTAGTTTAAACACGGCTTAAACAGGAATTAAGTACTTTAACAATATGATTCATGTTTTAAAATGTGCCTTACCCTCCCTGTTGCCTCATGGCTAGTCATGCTTGTTGAAAAAAAAGCTTATGTGAATATCAGTATCACTAATATTCCTTATCATGGCTTTTACATGAAGCTGCTGCCTGTAGCAGTCGTCACGCGCAAAGTTAATGTCAGCTATTCCTACTGTGGGCAGAACTCTGTGACTTGATGTAAATTCAATAACAAGGCAGCGTTATTTAGCCTACATATGGTGCCTTGTCATTGGGGCAAGAAAATATATCCCTTTCATACATGACACAGAGGAACATTTTGCACCAAAGTGTTTACTAATCTAATTCTGCCATTCAAACAGATGCACCCTCACTGCTGAGCAAAAGACAAACAATATCACACACACTGAGAACCTCAAGCTCTTCCTGAGCATAAACAGACGCCCTCTTGTGGTGTCATAACCTAACTACAAGTTGGCAACAGCTGTCAAACACAGACAAATACTGATCGTCAAATGGTTGTGTAACTCTTTGAAACCCAGGAATCCATGGCTGAGGTTTATTAAAGGTTCATACAGGTTTATTTCACCCTCTTTACAAATTTTACAGTAGTTTTTGTTTGTTTTGGTAATTTTCCTTAATTTTTTTCTTTTTAAATTCTTCTTCTATTTTCATTTTTACTCACTCCCTCTCCCTTTTTATAACACAAGCCCCACTGCTTGGTCCAATCATGGCCGTCCCTCCACAGTCCAGTCAATTGGGTACACAAGTCGCTGCACAAACAAACACACATTAGACACAACAATACGAGCACAGGTCGTAACAGGTATCATGGGTTTGCATGCTGCCCTCTCTCTTTCTATTTCTTCCTCCCTCTCCAGGGGTGTTGCTAGGCTCTGAACACATGAGGGACTAAGCCCAATGGATCACTGGGAATTGCCAACAAGCTTGTAGTGCAATACTTATAACAATACAGAGGCCATATACTCCAGTACAATCATACTTGTACTTAGGGAATTAACTTGAGCCTTTATTTTACGATTTTACAACAGCAAAGCACAATCAAAAGTTCTCTTCATAAAGCTCACGTTTGTCCTAACTAGACAAGTTACGCTTGTTTCTTAATAAGTGAGGATTGCAATTTGTTCTGGAGAGTGGCTGCCCTTCCCTTACTTTCGCTATGAAACTTCAGATTCATGACACTTTTTTGGCAAGCATTCCTTTCCTGAAATAAAGCTGATTATAACATGGTCTGAGTGGGTGGGTCTAGGTGATCGCCATTTTCTGATTGGCCAGCAGGTGTGCGTCAAAGCTGTGTATTGCACACATAATTCAGCTCAAGTTTAATCACAGCTCTACATTCATCCACTACCCAACTTATAACCAACTTGCACAGCTGTCGAAGCTTACTCGTCATCAACTGTGGCAGCACAGCTGAGTTACTGACTTGATTAACTAATGACACACACCAATGGGTTTTTTTTTTAATTGTTTCCTTTTCTTTCCTTTATATTGTTGGAAAATGACCATGGTATAAGTGAGATAAACAAGTCACAGGTGTGCCTTTAGTAGTCCTTAAGCACCTTGTGTCGGGTGGTTCTTTTCCTCCACATCGAGTCTTAAAACACACACTTACTCATTGATTTTCCCTTATATATATCATTAGAAAATCAAATCACAAGAGTCAGAATTAATCAAAACAGCAATTCTCTATTCATTTCTCTATTTCCTTTCCAGTGACATGCAGGTCTCCTCATGCATTGGAATGGGCATATTTTTACATTTGTAAGTATTACTTTAAACATAGTTTAAACACAAATTATGAACATTAACAATATGATTGATAGATTAAAATCTTCCTTGCACTTCGGCCTTGCCTCACAGCTGGCCATGCTTTGTGAAAAAAGGGGTTTGGCTTAGAGTGTGGCTACCTGCCTGGGGCCCATCAGAACCAGACGGGTCAGGCCACATTAGGACAAAAATTTAGAAATTATGTTTGAGTTTGGGTCGGCTATTTCAGATGGCAAATGTAACCTAGCAGTGCGTATAGCAGAGGGTATCGTATATTAACTCCACCCTTTCATTTCATTTTAGTTGTTGTTAGACAACCACCTTCTCCATTTCAAGTCACAATCAGTGAACACCCTTCTGTCACCAGCTGCCATAACAACCATCATAATTTTCCCTTGCACCTCTGGGATCTTATGCAGCTGAAAAGGAGCTCCAGCATCTTCTGGGCAGTCCTTTGTGTTTTGCAATGGCTTTGGATAGCAGTGCATGAATTAGGGTTGTTGAATCGCATCTAAATGAGCACGAGACTCTGGTGGTCCCTAAACTTCTCTGTTGCTTTTCTCTAATTGGGAAAGCCATTCTCCCTCAAGAGATTCTTGCTTTCTGACACCAACTTGCTCTTGATAGCTGACCTGCATGCGCCGCACATATTGCTGTCATTGTCAGCAACGCAATTATACGTCTGTGTCCGACTGTATCTACAGTATGTGCATGTCATGTTAGTATGGCCATTTACTCCCTGCAGACAATTTTCATTCATTATTACATATTTTATAAATATACATATAAGCCATGGCCATTCAACAGCTTGAAATGCATGTGTTAACCCTCTAACAACAGACTGCAGCACTGCACTGCCCAACCCGGCTGAAATCAGCTCGCCTATTTGTATGTGTTGAGGAGTTGGGGGGCTGCAGCGGCCCGGGTTCAAATCCAACCAAGGCTCTTTGCTGCATGTCATCCCCTCTTTCTCTACCCTGCCTTTCTTGTCTCTCTTCTGTCATCAAATAAAGCAGACATAGCAAAAAATGATCTTAAAAAACAAACCCAAAGGGGACAGACCAAATTGGCTGTTTTCAGAGCTTGAAATCTTGGCAGCCATCATGGTAACTCATGAACCCCGGTGCTGTGTAATGGTCACTTGCACCTTTGAACAAGAAAAACATGACATATTATACTGGGGAGTCCCCGCTATTTATCCTGTGTGGGGACGTTCTCCAGGTCGTTGGCTCAATAGTGTTCCTCCCTGTTGTGATGACCGTCTTCAGTGTCATACAGGTCCAGGACCACGCCACACTGCATCTATGATCTTACTGTCCTTTTATGTTGTTATTATATTTGATTGTAATTTTATTGTGTTTTCAACATCTGCCTGCCTTGGAATGAGGCATATTTTCTTTTTGAGTTTAATTTATTGTAAATAATAATCAAAAATAAATAAAAGTAAATAAATCTAAGGGATGCATACACACACACACACACACATACAGTACAGGCCAAAAGTTTGAACACACCTCATTCAATGCGTTTTCTTTATTTTCATGACTATTTACATTGTAGATTCTCACTGAAGGCATCAACACTATGAATGAACAC
>OMLB01062740.1:102782-130271 GCA_900302555.1 Myripristis jacobus | reverse complement strand
ATACTACTAGGAGAAACATAATGTGTTGGGCTCTATATTGCACTTGAATTAGAATTAATTTGCGTAGGAGGCAAGTTATTTTTCCCACAGCATAAAATTTGTGCATAAGGAGCCAACTGCAGATCAGTCTGTCAAGCAGCACAGCCTTACCTAATGCTTACTCACTCTGTTTTGGTGTAAGACTGTGTGTTTGTACCTACAGTGGGTAATTTATGTATGACCATAAATAATTTTGCTGGCAGATATTTTAATTACAGCCACGATGAGCTTGCAAAGCAGTTGTTTGTTTTTTAATTGACATACAGCTTTTGAATTTTTCAAGTTTGGGCAGTGTTAATGACACATTTCAGCTAATGGGCTAATATGATGCTGACAGACAGCAAACCTACTGGAGCATAGCAACATCATGAAATGGATCTGTTCTTTTCAACAATATTTTGGCAATCGTTATGATGAATAGTCCAGTACTGTATATACCTGTGAGCTGTGATTAAAAATGGAGAATACAAATTAATCATGGCCTTATTGATGATTATCATGGTAAATGTGGCAGTAAATCGTGATAAGGCCCTCAGGTCATATCGCCCCCCAGCCTAGTCTAAATTCTAATCTGCTGTCTTGGTTATGTGTCGTCTCCAGGCTTCGTCTGAGGGAGATGATGCGGCGGTCTCTGAGAGCAGCAGGTCTCGGCCGCCATGAGTCTGGCCCGTCCTCCAGCGACCACCAGGACCCCGTTTCTCCTCCCATTGCCCCTCCCAGTTGGGTGCCTGACCCCCCACCCATGGACCCTGGTCAGTGCAGCAAATCAAAAACCTGATACCTCACCAAGGAATCACAAAATTATAAGACAAACTAAGTGGAAATAATGATTTTGATTTAAATTAGAGGCCTGGTCTTTATGTGCTGACACAGTTGTGTTGGAAAGTCAAAAGTTTTATTATCTAAGGTAACTGTTTCCTTCCTTGCGTATTGAAGGAAAAGGCCTCAAACTTTGAGTTCAAGAATAAAGAATCTCAGAATGCTGCAGTCATGGCTTTAAAGGAAGAGAGTTTTACTGTCTTTACAGTATTGATAACATTGGCTTATTTTTTTCAGACTAATATCAAAATATGTTTCCCCAAAACCAGATGGTGACATTGACTTCATCCTGGCCCCAGCTGTGGGTTCACTCACCACTGCCTCAACAGGGACCAGCCAGGGACCCAGCACCTCCACCATACCAGGTCAGATAGCGCCATAAATGTAAAGAAAAGAATGAGGAAGAGACCATATTCTCACAGTCAGATGGACTCCTGTTATCACTACACTGGACATTTAAAAACAATCCTGTTTCTTTTGTGGATAAGACTTGGTAAATTTTCACTGTTCAGGTGTATCCAAAAATTATGAGTGTCTATGATGATATTGTCTCTGTATCCCTAACTCTTAAAGTAGTGTTGTATTAGCATGCAAAAATGTAATGGTGTCTCTAATATCTAATGGGCTTGCTTGTCCCTTTGAGCAGGGCCGTCCACTGAGCCTTCTGTGGTTGAATCTAAAGACAGGAAGGCCAATGCTCACCTTATCCTCAAGTTGATGTGTGACAGTGTTGTTCTGAGGCCACACCTACGAGAGCTGCTCTCTGCCAAGTACGAGTTTTTATTCATATATGACCATATTTCTCACTATATGAAAAAACAGTGCATCCTTGAAATAAAATAACAGCTGGAACTTTTTTGTATAGCAGATGGCCCTTGTTTTTGTCTGTTTTCCTTTTTTCATTCTTTTGTCCCTTAAAATTGTCTGTGTGTATTATTATTGTGTTGTCTGACAGGGATGCCCGCGGAATGACCCCATTCATGCTGGCAGTCAGTGGGAGAGCCTACCCTGCAGCCATCACTGTTCTGGAGGCAGCTCAGAAAATGGCCAAGGGTAGGTCACTCAGTCAGCTCACTGCTGTTTGCCTTCAACTGGGTGGTATTTGAGAAGCGATTGTTGTGCTTGCAAACCCGTACTTAATATGAGCTCTGCCTTGTGAATTACTCCTCTGACATGTAATCTGATGTGATACTAAGGGGAAGGGGAGTCAACAGTGCTGTGGAAGCAGGTTTGTGAGGTTGAACAAAACACTGCCATCTTTATGAATACATTCAGATAAAATGGCATGAATATTTTTATGTCTAACTTATGGAATTTGGTTAAGTAACAGAATAAGCATTGGAGCATTGGTTCCTCAGTATTTATGGATGGACAACAGCCTATTTTGCTTACAACAGCCAAGATGGGACTTGTGACTGGTATCCTCCTGTTCTCATATCTTCCTTCTTTTGTTGTCTTCAATGCAGTGGGTGACCCTGGCATATCAGAGAAGGAAGATGCAGATTCTGTGTTTATGGAAATGATTTGCCCCTTGGGGACCAACCCGGATGATTCTCCCCTCTACGTCCTCTGTTGCAATGACACCTGCAGTTTCACTTGGACTGGAGCCGAGCATATAAACCAGGTCAGTCCTACTGGACAGGAGGGCCTCGTGCTGAGATTCACAGGAAAAGCACCCAGTCACCAGAAAAGAGGCGGGGTTATGAGACACACCCAGCCCCACATTCAAGGCTCTGAACAAAGCTTTTTTAGTCCTCATATTACAGGGCATTGTGACTGGGCTATTTCGAGGGCTGACTCTGCACTCAGTTGGATATTTTGTTTGATGATTTAATGATCTACATTTACTTTGTATTTAGGATATCTTCGAGTGTCGGACTTGTGGTTTGCTGGAGTCTCTCTGCTGCTGCACTGAGTGTGCCAGGGTGTGTCACAAGGGACATGATTGCAAGTGAGTGCTAGCCTTTATTGCTTTTAGCAATGTCCAACCGTTGTGAATGTTAGTGTCTTTCTTACCATGCTCCTTGATCGCCTGTATTTCGAACTAGGTCGCACACATGATTGTTATCTTTGTTATCTTATTGTTGTGCTTCTTTTTGTTTCCCAGGCTGAAGAGGACCTCTCCCACAGCATATTGTGACTGCTGGGAGAAATGTAAGTGTAAAACATTGATCGCTGGCCAGAAAGCGGCTCGTTTGGACCTGCTCTACAGGTTACTCACCACCACCAACCTGGTCACCACACCAAACAGCAGGTAAGGCCTCTGTGCTACTCCTCTGTATTGCCCTTTACTTTCTACTGTTTGTTTATGGGGTGCTTTCTAGGATGTTTATTTGTGTAACATTGCTACACAAATAAACTACTTTATAATAGGCAGCTGGCTTTGGGCCTTTCTGGTTTGATCATCTGAGCTATAATATTCTGACATGTTTTACTTGCCAAAAAGTACTTTTTTACCAATTGCCTTTTGTTTACATCCATAGGGGGGAACATATATTACTGTTCCTGGTGCAGACTGTTGCCAGGCAGAGTGTTGAGCACTGTCAGTACAGACCTCCACGCATCAGAGAAGACAGGAACCGCAAGGCTGCTAACGCAGAAGGTGGGCAAAGCATCATTTTATATCAACCTCCACCTTACATCACCACCACAGACAATAAGTTTATAAATGTGAATTTTCCAAATAAGTACAAAGGATCTCTTAAGTCGTGCTTCACACAAACTTACATGAGAGATTTATTTCTGTGTTGTTTTCTGCCAGTTCAGCCTCTTGTCTGAAGTTCAGTATTTTAAATAATGTTCCCCTAATGCAAATCCTCCCTCTTTTCCTCTCCTTTAGACTCTGACATGCCAGACCATGATCTGGAGCCTCCCCGCTTTGCTCAGCTGGCTCTGGAGAGGGTGCTGCAGGACTGGAACGCTCTTAAGTCAATGATCATGTTTGGCTCCCAGGAGAATAAAGATCCGTGAGTAGGGCTGTGTGATATGACGATATATATTATGCAATGGTAGAAAAACGTATATCGTACCATGTTTTGCTCGTTTATTTCATTGTCACAAATCAACTCTCTGGTAATTTATTACAGGAGTTTATATTCTGTAATTTGGATGCTGCTTAGTGTTCCCCTGAACCACATGCGTGAGTGTAGGCAATATGAGCTAACAACATAGCATACATAATGATACAGCTGAAGTTAAATCTGGAGAGTTAAATCCAGGGGTGGCACGGTGCTGCAGTGGTTAGCACTGGTGCCTCGCAGTAAGAAGGTCCTGGGTTCGATTGCCAGGCGGCTGGCCAGGGTGAGCTGGAAACACAAAACAGATGCACAGCCCTCCTCAGTTCCAGCCGGTTGACGAGACATGAAAACCGACACCACGTCCTCATCAACCTGCGCAAAAAAGCCTCACGTCACCCAGGTGCAGTTACAGTCGTGGAGAGGAAGCCCTAGCGGCAGCCTCTGCAGTAACCACACACACCTGCGGTGTAGCTGTAGCGGCGTTTAGACAGAAAGGTAAACAGTAAATGAATGAAGTAGTGTGGGTCCATATGGCGCATTCATGGCACTATTGTTGCCTGGGAAAAAATTGTGCCAGCATTAGGAAGCATGCACAGATCGTCAGTTGACTCCTTCCATCATTATACTTCTATTTTAAATATTTTACATTTTGTTTACTGTTGAATTGAAAATTTGCACAAAGGTTCTAAATAAACTGAGAAAAAAATAATAATGTGATTAAGCACTTTTCATTTGTCAAGAATAATTCAAAATGTAATAAGAAATAGGCCTCTTCATGTGGTCATTTTATGTAAAATATTTATTCATGTAGTTTACTGAACATGTGCTACATCGTTACACATATCATTATTGGGATATTAAATGACCTATATCAGAATATGAGATTAAGGTCATATCACACAGGCCTACCCATGAGTACAACAATCCTACAGTGCTTCCAAGACTGGGGGCGTTAAAGGAATAGAGTTTTTGTAAGATTGACATGTTGGTCAACTCACTCGATAAGTGATGAGAGTATGTGTCCTGCAGATCACAGGCTCTGCTCCTCCATGCTAACTTTTTAGTGTCCGTTGTTTATAGTGGCAGCATCGGGGGTGCGGCAAACGTGGTGTGAAAATAGTATCATCACTTTAATCAGTTTTATTTCCTTAATAGTGGTTTAGATGTGTGTGAGCTAATCTTTTAAAGCCATACCTATTGTAAAAGCAAAGAAATTTCCTGTGCAACTGGGTACACATAGCAGAGATATTCTATGCGATGAAGACCATACTGCTGTGACTCATTGCACTGTGTTGTGTGTATTTTATAGACTGAGTGCTAGCAGCAGGATTGCCCACCTCCTGCCTGAGGAGCAGGTCTACCTGAACCAGCAGAGTGGCACCATCCGCCTCGACTGTTTTACCCACTGCCTCATCGTCAAATGTGCTCCTGACATTACCGTAAGTAGGGTTAGTCTTTGTCGCTTTCTGACGGCATCCAGCAGGAGCTGCCTTTCTCCCAACGGCCTCTTCACTCATTAACTACTTGTGTGGGACATACAATATTACACAAATCCTCCATCCTCTTGATGCAGTATTATAAGACTACCTGAGGAAATACCTAAACTACCAAATGTACTTTCATAATGCTTTTTCCTCACTTTCTTTAATATTTAAAACATTATTTGGCATCCTTACTTTTGTATTTGAAATAACTCCCAATCATCATTAGTCAGTGGGTATGTGTTAACTCCCTTATCCTCTTCTTACTGTTACACCAGTTCATAGACACTTTACTGGGCACTCTGGTGAAGGAGCTGCAGAACAAATATACTCCTGGCCGAAGAGAGGAGGCAATCAATGTCACCAGGAGGTTCCTGCGCTCTGTAGCCCGGGTCTTTGTCATCCTCAGCGTGGAGATGGCTTCATCCAAGAAAAAAAAGTAAGCATTTATCTAAGTGTTTAAATGGAATGCTTGATTTTCTTTCTTTTTTAATACATTAACATTCAACAAGTCTAAAAGCACTGCACAAAGTTTTGATTTTCTGTCTCGTCTCAATTTCTTCCACACAGCAACTTCATTCCGCAGCCCATTGGGAAGTGTCGGCGTGTTTTCCAGGCCCTGCTGCCCTACGCTGTGGAGGAGCTCTGTAATGTGGCAGAGTCACTGATCGTCCCAGTACGAATGGGCATTGCAAGACCCACTGCCCCATTCACTCTGGCCAGCACTAGCATTGATGCTGTTCAGGGCAGCGAAGAGCTCTTCTCTGTGGAGCCGCTGCCCCCAAGACCCTCGCCTGACCAGTCAAGCAGGTCAGTTGTTTTTTCACCCTGTGATTTCCGTCAAGCATGGAATTTAACTTTCTGGGTAACTTTTGCTTATGTGTTCATTCACAAAACATATGAATGCTTTTAAGCAATACGTGTTGATGGTTTACAGTAAATTTAAAACTGCTGAGGGTTGTTATTTCCATATGCCTCGCATTTACATCTGTAAATATGCTGTATTGCGCCATTGTGTTTTTAAATAAAAATAAAATGTTTTATGTTGTAGCATAGTTCATTAACAGTGGCTAAACAAGGCAGCACACTGATAGGAAGGCCTTTTTTTGGTAATATTTAAACTGAATCACAGGATTTTACATACTTTTCAAAGTGTGTCAGCGAGCCAGAGTGGAACAGTCACTTCGCTTATTCCTTTACTCATATTTTCCCTCAGTCTCACTTTTCCCCCACGAGTTAATGAGCCTTAATCAATGGAGCTCTAGTTTCGTCACTAGTGAAAATTTTTGGAAATACACATGGGAATCAGTTAATGAAAATGAGGCAGTTCAGTTACATTTGCTGCCACTTTCTAAACAAGTTAGAAACACATAAGAGATGCCTACATTTATGCTTTGTTATGCTTCACATTCACATTTCCCTATACCTGTGTCATCTCATTCTTTCTGTAGTCTTAATTTCAGTGTCATAAATTTTGTAGAATGCCATCTTCATCCTTTGAGTGTGTTCCTAATTGCTGCTGCATTAATTATAAAGAAGTATTTGTCAGTGTTTTCCAGTTCAGTGAGTACTTTACTTAGACAGAAAGAGACAAGCAAACTCAAACTCAACTTGAACGTTAGACCAAAAAAAGGGAGTCTCCTGTTTTTCCCCCCTTTGATTATAATGACTTTGGGCTAATGTTTGGGCTCCTCAGCTCCAGCCAGACAACCTCCTCTTACATCATCAGGAACCCCCAGCCTAGACGCAGCAGCCAGTCTCAGCCCGTGAGAGGAAGAGACGAGGAGCAGGACGACATCGTCTCAGCAGATGTTGAAGAGGTGGGGAGGCTCATTATAAAATCATTAAGTCGACAATGAATTTTGCATGCCTGTGAGTCAGTGCGTGGTGATGACTGAATTTCCGAGAATGCACAATGTCATTTAGAAGTATGTGAAATAGACTCTCAGTTACAAATGAAATTTTCAAGTAGATCTGGATACATGCAATCTCCATTCTGCTAGTTTGCAAATAAGTGCTGACAGTTGATTGTTTCTTTAGTTTTGGTTTTAATTTAACACATATATTCTCCCAGTCTTCCAGCTATGCTAATTCAACTAAATAAATATCATGTGAGGTTCTGGGCCTCTGTTTTGCCTTTGTCGTCTTCCTCTGTCTAACTGTGTTGTCTTTTCCTCTCAGGTTGAAGTTGTTGAGGGAGTTGCAGGGGAGGAAGATCACCATGACGACCAGGAGGAACAGGGAGAGGAAAATGCCGAGGCAGAGGGGCAGCATGATGAGCATGATGAGGATGGTGAGAAACGCCCTGTTGTGCCCTACTTTGCATAGGAATGCTTTGCTAGTATTTTGGATCACTTGGACCTTAAACCACAGCCAAGCAGTGTTTGGAGCCCTGCCTTATCTTTCCTGTTTGTAGGAAGCGACATGGAGCTGGATCTGCTGGCAGCAGCTGAGACTGAGAGTGACAGTGAAAGTAACCACAGCAATCAGGATAACGCCAGTGGCCGCAGGAGTGTCGTCACTGCAGCCACAGCTGGCTCTGAAGCAGGTTGGTCAGCAACTGCTTTTGATGTTGCAATCAAGATTTCATTTTAGATTTTCAGTTAAATCCCCGAAAAAAACATGAATAATTGTCGCCGGCCTTTATAAACTATTCCCTTTACTTGTGTGTGTGTGGGGGGAGAGGGAGGGGGTCACCTGTCTGATTGACTTCATTTAACTGAAATCCTTCCAGATTATTCTAAGGCTTCAATCACTTACTAAGTAGAAATTGCATTTCTGTCTTGCCATAATATGAGGTATTTTTCCCCTTCAGTCACGCACTAATTCAACCCTCACATAATCTGTGGTGCTTAACAGTCACAGTCTGGAAGAGGCCCTTCTTTTTAATTATTTGGAGTTTATTTTAGACTGTGGGCGTTTCTCTATGTGGAGAGCTAATGAGACAGCAGACAAAATGGTCCCTGGCTCAATACTCGATTTATTTCATTTGCAGGCAGTAGGGTGTCCTTGGCATTTCCTATTTTTGGTATGGGTTCCTTTTTACTTCAATGCATATCCAGTATGTCAGGGCGAGAGTGATTTTTGCAAAGTGTACACACAGTTTTCCTCCGAGTTCCTCAGTCTAGCCCTCCATCCTCTCATTTCACTTTTATTGAACCTGTCATCATTAACTGATACTATCATGCATCAGAAGTCTAGCAACCTTGATGTTCTTTCTTCCCAAATAACAAACTAATCAGAATATGTGTAACTTTACCAAATAGTGTGGTGTTTTGCTCCTTAGCAATCTATCGTTTGCATTCCCAAACTAATGATTTTGTCTTGTTTCCATTCTGAATACCCATTACGAATGAGATATTACTTTTGTCTTTCCCTCTAACGTAGCTTCCAATTGTTTATTAAGTCAAATACAGAAACTTAAGCCATGTCTTTACTCAGCACAAGCTGATCGACTGAAATTAGCTGTTGTTTGACTTGAAGCCTCTGTGTTTTCAGTCCCATGTTAGTGTTGTTTGGCCTTGTGTTGGTGTGTTTCACTAACCTGCACTCCTGCCTGGAGAAAGTTGATGTGAAAGGTGCAAGAGCAGGAGGTTGAAGACAAAGAAACAAGCCATTAAACTTGTCTCCATTCTTCACCCCTCCTCCTTTTCTCAAGGTGCCAGCAGTGTCCCTGCCTTCTTTTCAGAGGATGACTCCCAGTCCAACGATTCCAGCGACTCAGACAGCAGCAGCAGTCAGAGCGATGATGTTGACCAGGAGACATTCTTGCTGGATGAGCCGCTGGAGAGGACGTCCAGCTCCTCCCACCCTAACAGCGCGGCACAGGCACCTCGTTCCATGCAGTGGGCTGTTCGCAACACCCCCAGCCAGAGGGCCACGAGCAGCGCTCCCTCTAGCACCTCTACGCCAGCTGGTCAGTGGACCTTTTATGGGATTCATTTGTCATGTCATGTATCAGTCACAACTGCTTAGTTGAAACACACTACTAAAGACTGGATTATTGATTTTTTTTTTTCTGCAAATAACAGTATTAGATAACTGCCAGGTATAGTCATGCTCAACTATGCTTGGTTTGAGTTCATCTGCTCCATTTTCTCCCTAATACTTAACTTTCTGTTGTTACTCTGTGGCTCAGGCAGTGGGTCAAATATTCAAATAGAGTTTCAGCTGAAAAATATTTCCATTATTGATTTATCTGTTGATTATTTTCTCAATTAGTCAATTACTTGTTTGGTCTTGTTTTGTCCAGACCAACAGTGTACAACTCTAAGAGGACTGAAACCAGAGAATATTCACATTTTAGAAGCTGGAATCAGAGAATTTGGAAATTTTCTTCTTAAAAATTACTCAAAATGATTAATTGATTATCAAAATAGTTGGTGATTAATTTAATAGTTAAGTCATGTAAGTAAATAATCGGTAAACTAATTGTTGCAGCTCTAGTCCATAGGTAGACGTTAAAGCAATTTTCTCACATGTACCTAGTCCCCCCATCTGTGAAACCAGAAATAATATATATTTGTTTCTCTTTTCACAGCAAGCTCCACGGGGCTCATATACATCGACCCCTCCAATCTGCGTCGTTCCAGCGCGATCAGCTCCAGTGCTGCAGCTGCAGCAGCGGCTCTGGAGGCCAGTAACTCCAGCAGCTATTTGACATCCGCCAGCAGCCTGGCCCGGGCCTACAGCATTGTCATCAGGCAGATCTCAGACCTCATGAGCTTGATTCCCAAGTATAACCACCTGGTCTACTCCCAGTACCCCGCTGCTGTCAAGCTGACTTACCAGGATGCAGTCAACCTGCAGGTGAGATGGATCGCTATCATGTGGCCATCAAATTACACTGTGCTGCCCAGCTAAGGCATATAAAAGGTTACTGGTAGATTGTGATCGATATTGGTTTTTGATGTCCATCCGAATATTTTTGGATGATCTTGTTGTTTAGTCTTAAATTTATCTTTAAATTGCGGGTTGGAAAATACTCCATTAATAGTACTGCTAGTAATAATTTTATGATTCTGGGTATTAATGAAGCATATTCATGGGTACCTGTGCGAAATGTCTCATCAGAATCAATTCAGGTTTACAGGCTTTCCATTGATAACCAGAGTAACAATAATAACAATAATATATTAACATTACAAAAATGTAATTAAACTGCATCATATTGATCATATTGGTGGTTGGCAACAGTGACTGGCGTGTGTGTGTGTGTGTGTGTGTGTGTGTTTTAATAAGTTAAAAATAGTTAATATCAGCCTGATATATAGGTTTAACATTGGTGAAACGTTTGCAGTACCACTGTGATATATTTGGCATATCATTTTAGAAACACTGCCACGGTGATATGCTCCCTAGGTTTCATGTCATTGTGAGATGGAATAATTAATATCGGATAGCCTTATCATGCCTGAATAAAATTTGTGTTCAACCAGAATTACGTTGAAGAAAAGTTGATCCCCACTTGGAATTGGATGGTGTCCATCATGGATTCCACTGAGGCTCAGCTGCGTTACGGCTCAGCGTTGTCATCTGCTGGAGACCCCGGCCACCCCAGCCACCCACTCCACGCCTCCCAGCACTCGGCTCGCAGAGAGCGCATGACGGCTCGGGAGGAAGCCAGCCTCCGCACCCTGGAGGGACGCAGGTATTTTTTATTACCTTTCCATCAAATAAATTTCATGTTACACACAATGGCTCAAAGGATTTGGCTTATGCTGTATGCATCATTCCAAATTGTCCTATCATGGCCTTACTTTCTGAGATTGTATGCTACGTTTTAAAATGCTGTATAAAATTTACAGCAGTTGGTGTTACTGGCAGTTTCAAACAGCATTGGTGGAGTTAACTGTCATTCCCTAATTGGAAACAATTAGCTAACAGTTAGCCATCCACAGCAACTCCTTTTGTCTCACACATATCCCACAGCAACAATATGAATGCAGCTTTAATCTTGTGATAAAATTAAGGAGCCTTGAATCCTTTTAGTCCCAAGCCAATGCTTTTGAATCTACATGTGTGCAAAATGGTCGTGCTTCATACGCTGTAATATCCCGTTGAATATTCACACCAGAGAGACCAGAGATGTTCTGACTTGTTTTGCATGTTTTTCAGGAGAGCAGCGACACTGTTGACAGCTCGCCAAGGCATGATGTCTGCACGAGGCGACTTCCTCAACTACGCTCTATCACTAATGCGCTCCCACAATGATGAGCACTCAGATGTGCTTCCTGTGCTGGACGTGTGCTCACTGAAACACGTGGCCTACGTCTTCCAGGCTCTGATCTACTGGATTAAGGCCATGAACCAGCAGACCACGCTGGACACCCCACAGATGGATAGGAAGAGGTAAATGGAAAAACATGGTCAAAATGCAGTTTTCCTTTTAATTAAAAACTGGTAATAGTTATGTTAAGTTAACAATGGATATGACAATTTGTGTTATATCCAAGAACTAAAAGCCCACTTAATTACTTGATACTCTAAAAATTGCTAAAAATTTGAGTCTTGCTTAAGTTGTATCTAATTAAAAATAAGCGAATATAACAACTGCCAAGCTATCTTTATTTTAATGTTTGCAAGTGCATTTGGTTAGTCATACCTTGAGACACTCCTGTGACTGATCACAGCCAAAAACCAGTGAAAGGTCTCCCCTTGTTGGAAACAGACTCTGTAATCCACTTAAACCTCTGACTTTTAGGAGCCGTGAGATTCTGGATCTGGGATTAGACAATGAAGATTCTGAACATGAGAATGATGAGGACACCAATCAGAGTGAGTGAAATAATACTTTTGTTGTTGTTTTTGGCTATAGTCACAGTCTGTTTGCGTTTGTTCTCTTGATGTTTTGCAAATGATGTTGTTAAGTAAACTGATGTGATAATCAAAGAACTGTTTTTGAAGCGGTTTTGAGGCATCTGATTTGCGTTCTCTTGATCGCCTGTTAATTTTTACATTGTTTGTGCTAACAGTTGTGTTTCTGTTTTGTTTCAGGTTCAACTCTGCAAGACAAGGATGAGGATCCAGTTCCTGCTGAAACAGGTCAAAATCACCCCTTCTTCCGTCGCTCTGACTCCATGACCTTCTTGGGCTGCATCCCACCCAACCCTTTTGAGGTTCCCTTGGCTGAGGCCATTCCTCTGGCAGACCAGCCACACCTCCTACAGGTCAGACTCTGCTGGTTTAGGTTGTAAGCAAACAAATCCTCTTTAACTTCAACTTTAACTACTACTCTTTTACCGAAGCTGGGGTCCTAGTGAGATATTTGAGACATGAGATTTTTTACCGTAATCTCAAAAATTTCAAAGTTTCAAAGTTTGAGAATATGTTGGTAGACAACATTGACATATTGACAATTGACAGCATGATATTGTCAATCAGATATTGCTCAATAACTACTGTATGTTCACTCTATTACTTTGCTCCTTCTCTTTCAGCCTAATGCCAGGAAGGAGGATCTGTTTGGTCGTCCCTCTCAGGGCTTGTACTCCTCGTCTTACATGGCAACCAAAGGCCTGGCTGAGGCGAGCATGGACAGGAACTGCCTGGAGGTAAACATGGGCTCCTCTCTACCCTCCTCCTCTCAGGTATACCACCCCTCGTCACTGATCAAACTCATTGGCAGCTGTGTTCTAATATCCACGGATAACAAAGCTTGCTAATTTGCCTATAAAGTCACCATGCACTTTTAAGGAGCATGTAAGAGCTATCCAGGATTCATAATTTCCTCCCCTGTCTTCTCAAAGAGCACTGGAAGAGGGTTTGTGTTTTTTTTTCTCCACTTAGCTTGATCACTCCCATGTGCGTTGTGAGCTAAAGAAAAAAAAAATAGTATGAGGAAATAATGGATGCTTTGGAGAGTCAATTTTATGTGTTTATGCAGAGTTATGCAAGTGTGGATATTGGAACATAGCCCGTCTTCTGGCCCATTTCCATATTTCCATTCTTTCATCATCAAACTGTCATCATCTTGTCACATACACATGTTCACATGACTAAAGAAATACCATGAATCCCACTAAAACAGATCCTGCCGACTAAGATGTCTTACTCGGCCAACCTGAAGAATGTGATGAGCATGGAGACGGGCCAGCGGAGCACTGAGGACCAGTCACTGGCGGAGCAGGAGATGGAAGCTTCAAAGCCAGGTCCCTCACCACATGACCTAGCAGCCCAGCTGAAGAGCAGCCTGCTCGCCGAGATAGGCTTGACCGAGAGTGACGGACCTCCTCTGCCATCATTCAGGTACTGACCACCAATCAGGGCATAACATTCACCAAATCCAACAATTTCTGTGCTGTGTTGCTAAAATGTTTTTGAAAGTGCCAGTAAAAGATGTCTCTCTAACTCTGTTTTCTTTCTGCCCAGACCTCACTGTAGTTTCATGGGAATGGTGATCTCACATGACATGCTGCTAGGCCGCTGGCGTCTGTCACTGGAACTTTTTGGTCGTGTCTTCATGGAGGATGTGGGTGCTGAGCCTGGATCGGTATGCAGTTTTTTGGGGGGTTTTTTGTACCAATGTATTTTCCCCATCAGCATTAATGCCTATGAGTCTAAATCTACTGCTGTTTGTCCTACTGCATGTTTGCCTTACTTTCCAAAGTCATATGTTTCAATTGTTTTTCAAAAATCTCTCACAATGGCTCACAGCTGCATTGACAAATGTAATCCACCATTCTACATGAGCAGATTCTGGCAAAGTTGAACTAAAATTACTGTAAACTGGTATTTCCCAGTAACACTGGTAAAATGTTTTCATTTTAATTTATTTTGGGGGTTGTAGGACTAGGAGGGTAGAGCAGTAGGCTTATGACCACAAGTGACTGAATAACACAATACTGTGAAGCAAGGCCCCAACTGTTAGTGGATCTGCTCAGTGACAAACAGGAGAAGACTGTTGTTGTACTGGGTGGCTGCCAGGTGTGAATGTGGGCAACTGTGCAAATGTGAAGTGGGTGTTGCTGAAAAAGAGGATGCTGAGCCTTAAAGGATAGATTTTTCATCAACTGTTTCCCTCATTGTGTGTCCCAGATTCTCACAGAGCTGGGTGGTTTTGAGGTGAAGGAATCCAAGTTCCGTCGGGAGATGGAGAAGCTGAGGAACCTGCAGTCCCGTGATCTGGCCCTGGAGGTGGACCGGGACCGAGACCAGCTCATACAACAGACAATGCGTCAGCTAAACACACACTTTGGGCGGCGTTGCACCACCACACCCATGGCCGTGCACCGGGTGAAGGTCACGTTCAAAGACGAGCCAGGCGAGGGCAGCGGCGTGGCACGCAGCTTCTACACGGCCATCGCCTTGGCCTTTCTATCCAACGATAAGCTTCCCAATTTGGACTGCGTTCAGAGCGTCAGCAAGGGAATGCAGGCCAGCAGTACGTGTCATCACGATTACAACTCAAGTATGACGATATATAGAAACTATATCATGGAACTTGATTTCATTGATATATGTCATGGCATTTTTGTGATGCTGGAAACAGCTATCACTGGGTGTAAAGCAATTATGTCTACAAAATGATTCAGTTAAACCTGCTCAAATAAGTGTCTGTGACTCTGTGTGTGTAGATCTAATGCAGCGCTTGAGGAACAGAGATCGGGAAAGAGAGAGGAGAAGTGGAGGGATTCGTGCTGGCTCTCGGAGAGACAGAGACAGGTGAAGACTAATTGTCCCCCTCTAACCTTTTATCTCACAGGTCACATTCACTGTGAGACAGTGATCATTGCTAACTGTCTGTGTGTGTCTTTGTGCATCAGGGACTCGAGGAGGCAGCTGTCCATTGACACCCGGCCTTTTAGGCCCGCATCTGAGGGAAACCCCAGTGATGAACCTGACCCCCTGCCTGCACACAGACAAGCGCTGGGGGAAAGGCTGTACCCACGTGTACACGCAATGCAGCCGGTAACAAAGCCACAGATCATATTTAGAAGATATTTGACCTGAAATTTGCAATGAGAATTTTTTTAGATCTGAAATGACTAGTTAATATATATGTTATACTTACACTTATTTATACTTAGTGTAGGCCAACAGGGATACCACTGATTAATAACTGTTGATACTAGTAGTGTCATATTGCAATCTTAATACCTGTCAAAATTGCAATATGATCCACAATTTTAGCCAGAATGCTAATTTTTCCATCATAATTTTAATTTTCAGTGAAAAATATATTGATATAATAGTGTACTTTTTTTTTTTTTTTAATTATCTACTTATTTACTTATTTGCTACCAAAGAAACGTGTCAGGAGAGTAGGATTTCTTGGCCAGGGCATCTCTGTTGCACAATACCAAATAATGATATATTGTCATGCATTGGATATTACACTTGGCAATACTGCAGTTTGGATTATATTATGGTTAATTGTTCAGCCGTAATCTAAATTCAGGTAAAGAAGGTAACACAGAGGATGCAACCTGAGCTGTGTGTTTGTCTCATCAGGCGTTTGCCAGTAAAATCACAGGCATGTTGCTGGAGCTTTCCCCAGCCCAGTTGCTGCTGCTGCTGGCCAGCGAGGACTCTCTCAGGGCCAGAGTTGAGGAGGCCATGGAGCTTCTCATCGCACATGGAAGGTATGATAACCTGACACACAGGCAGAAGGTGACATCACCAGCTCTTAATTTCTGCTTGTTAAACTTAGGTACTTTTTCGGTAAACTGTAAATTAAATCAAAATTTCATTTTCAAGTTAAATCATGGTAGCAATTTGTTCCCACACACCTGTCTATTTGACAACCAGCAATATAACTCTTCTTTTTGTCTTCCTCAGGGAAAATGGCGCTGACAGTATATTGGACCTGGGTCTTCTAGAGGCACCAGAGAAAGCACAAGTAAAAACAGTTGTTTTTTTCCATCTATACTGTTTCATAATGTTGACTTTTACTTTCACATTTTCACAGTAACTACCAGTTTGTGATGTTAATGTAACATCTGGACTGGCGAGATTCTTATGCACAATAGACCTTTTTCAGCAACAGGGTAAACACAGGTGTCGCTAAGAACATTCTTCATGTTTCTGTTCCATTAAGCTCTAACTGAGCCAGGGTCCTGGTGTTGCTCATGCAGGCTCACTGGAAAGGCTCTGCCGTATATAAATCGAGCAAATCCTTAATTAATGTCTCTAATAACACCTGTGTTTACCTGCTACTTCATGTCAAAATGGCTGCTGTGAAAAAGGTCTATGCAGTCCTGGTAAACAATCAGTGTTGCCACACTACAATTCTTCTTCCTTGTGTGTGGTTCCAGCAGCAGGAGAACCGTAAGCGTCATGGTTCAACCCGCAGCGTGGTGGACATGGAGCTAGACGACCCAGATGATGGGGATGACAACGCTCCTCTCTTCTACCAGCCCGGCAAGCGAGGCTTCTACTCTCCCCGGCCTGGCAAGAACACAGAGGCCAGGCTCAACTGTTTCCGCAACATCGGCAGGTAATGGGATTGTCTCCTCAGTGATTGTTTAGTAAAGTATAAGAAGAAGGGGATTATGTTTATTTAGTTTGGTGCAGGAAAACCCTGTTTTTCTATAAATCAGAAGAGAAGGATGTCAGGCTTAGAGAATTCATGTTTTAGACCTACATCCTTAACAAAATAGACTTTTTTCATAGCAGCATTTGACATGGAAAAAGCAGGGTGAACACAGGTGTTACTAATGACATTAAGGTTCTTATCCACTTCCTGGCTCTGTTAGACTTAAATGGAGCAGAACTGTTGTTAATATTATTAGTAATATCAGTGCTTACACTGATTTATCATGTCAGAAAGTTTCTATGAAAAGGGTCTAAAGAGAAAGGTTTATATATTTAAATCTTTATTACAGCCTTATTTTTGCTAAGTAATAATCCACAACACTTTCCTTTTAAATTAAATTACTTTAATTATATTTACATAAATTACAACTCCATAGTCAGCAGTTCAGCTCCCTGAATAAAGCAAACAAGGGACAAAGGACTTAATTACTTTAGTTACAATCGTTTGTATGAGAAATATTTTTATTTTGTTCCCAGGATACTTGGGCTATGTCTGCTGCAGAACGAACTTTGCCCAATCACTTTGAACAGACATGTCATCAAGGTGCTGCTTGGCCGGAAGGTAGGAGAAAGTTTTACACCCTGCATCATGATGTTCATGTTTTCAAACAAAGGTGCTTAATGTGCTGAGTTCAATCATGTGTGTCTGTTATCACAGGTGAACTGGCATGACTTTGCCTTCTTTGACCCGGTGATGTACGAGAGCCTGCGGCAGCTTATCCGTCATTCACAGGCTGGAGAGGCAGATGCAGTGTTCGCTGCCATGGACTTGGCCTTCGCTATTGACCTCTGCAAAGAGGAAGGGGCTGGACAGGTAAAAGACTACTTATATCCAAATGTACATTTGAATAGTAAATGTCAACTATTGCTTTCATACTGATAGCTGTGATAGCTGACATGATAACGATTTTATGTTACAAAATTCTGTTTTTTAATCCAGTAATAAATGACTCATACACACATTCATATATAATGTAGATTATTGTTTCAGTGTCAGCAGCAGAGTCAAAATATTCTGAATACTGTTTTGAAAAATGTACACATAAAAATAATTCTGTAGACTGAACCAAAAGATGCATTTCTTAGACAAAGTGATGGCTTTTACTAAATAACTGTGTCCTGCTGTCCCTGGTTCCTGCAGGTGGAGCTGCTGTCTGGTGGAGTCAACATGCCAGTGACTCCCCTCAATGTCTACGAGTATGTTAGGAAGTACGCAGAGCACAGGATGCTGGTGGTGGCCGAGCAGCCTCTCCATGTGAGTCATGCACTCTGTTTTTATCATTTAATACTAGGGCTGGTCACAGCGCTATTTCACCGGCTTTGAATACTTTGAATACTTCACATCTGACATTATCACTCTGCAGTCAGAATCTTGATGATTTTGTTGACCACTTATCAGATTAACTAGTGACACCTTGTGCCAAAAAGACCTCTCACTGGATACAGTATACTTGCTGGACTGTTTTGGAAACTGCAAAGCGCTTTAGCTAGCATGCTAACCCACTAGCCAGTCAGTACAACCAAAATAACTTCTGGATAGTCACTGCACAGGAGCTACTACTTTCGGTTCATCTCAGATTTGTTAAGTGTTGTTGGGTCTCCCATTATGGTCTTCACTTACTATTTCTCTGGTTGTTGAGGGTTTTTTTTTGTTTTTTGTTTTGTTTTTTTAACTCTCATCCATACACTTGTTGGGTTGGGCTTTACACAACCATGTCCATGACAAAATGGCACACTGATGATGACAGTGTCAAATTTATAAGTGTATACAATAGATGCTTGATGCCAGCGAGTTGTTGTAGCCCTAGTTACAACCAAACAACTCGGCAACACACTCTTTCCTCCATAGACACACAGAAATGGAAAATCACCATTTCTGGTCACTGTGCTTGTTCCTCGCACTCACACCAGGTGTTGTTCTAGTATTCATTCCAGTTGTGTTTGTGTCTCCAAGGCAATGAGGAAGGGTCTGTTGGATGTGCTTCCTAAAAACTCCCTGGAGGACCTGACAGCTGAGGACTTCAGGCTGCTGGTCAATGGCTGTGGAGAGGTCAACGTCCAGATGCTCATCAGCTTCACCTCCTTCAATGATGAGTCCGGTATGCTTTTCTCCTTTTTCTTTATCTGTATATGTCCAACTCTCTAACTTATGTGTCCTATACCTGTAGTTGTTTTTCAATTTCCATAAGAAGTAATTCAAGAAAAGAAGATTTGTAGCTGTACTTTTTTTGCTGTTAGTATAATGGGCAAAGACTTGTATTTGCTTGATTTCACAGGGGAAAATGCAGACAAGCTGCTGCAGTTTAAACGCTGGTTTTGGTCCATAGTTGAGAAGATGAGCATGACGGAGAGGCAAGATCTGGTAAGTCTGTTTTACATCACAAATGCTGCCAAAAACAAAAAGCTCTTGCCAGTACAGTGTCGAACAGGCTCAACAGTTGGGCTTCCATCTGGCTGTTTTTTCTGCAAAGTAATAGGTGTCTCATACAACTTATTCAGTGACATACAAGTTTGAGGTGGAACTGAAGAAACTACATGATAAGTGTCAATGGAAATGTGTTAACTGAAGGAAACACTGACTTTGGCTTTGTCTATATAAACTGTCTACCATGACCTTCACAAATGATGCACCTGGTGATTGTTGAATGTATACGACATCCATTGTGGTTGTTTGGCGATGGGTTTGTGCTTAAGAATAGATTGAAGACCAAAGGGTTTTGAATATATAACATAGATTGTTCCTCTGTACTGAGGAAGGAAAAAGACCTAAGGCTAGCTCAGTCTTAAAATCACTTCCTAAAAACACTTTTTGTTGAAAGATTCATGATTAAGTTCATGCAATCTCTTGTTTTTATGCAGTGTCTTATATTTGTTCATTGCTTACTATCACCTGTAAAACATTTTATTATTTCTGTCAATTGCATTTCATTTTCATTTCTCAGACCGCATGAAATGTGGCCAAATTTGCAAATACCAAAAAACAACTACAGCCAATACTTTCCAATTTTTGCTGGTTGATATTTTTTCTGATGTAGCTCTGTTCTACATGCAGGAGGCCATTTTTCTTGGCAGCACAGCTGATGGAAATGTGCTTTATATGCAGTTCATTTGCAACATTACAAAAGTTTGCTTTAAAGCTCAGGTGCCAGTCAGATGTAAGCACCTGTAGTTTTCTCCTCATAAATTTGTGCTCCTCTGCATCCTCAGGTGTACTTCTGGACCTCCAGTCCTTCTCTGCCAGCCAGTGAGGAGGGTTTCCAGCCAATGCCCTCCATCACCATCCGGCCTCCGGACGACCAGCACCTCCCCACAGCCAACACCTGCATCTCACGTCTCTACGTGCCACTCTATTCTTCCAAACAGATTCTAAAACAGAAACTCCTGCTAGCCATTAAGACCAAGAATTTTGGTTTTGTGTAGAGGTTCGACAGAAGAAAGTTTAAAAAAAAAAAATAACAGAAAACATGTTTACTGTTGTGTAATATTTACCTAGTTCCATTTTTGTAGATTTATTTTTTGTCTATACAATTTTATGAAATTCGACAAACTGTCGCTATCTCCCCTGGCGGTAATATTTGTTTGTGTTGTGAACACAAACGGCTTGTTTTTTTTTTTGTTTTTTTATTTTTTTTTTTCTTTTGTGCTTATAAAGAGGTATACTGTCTAGAACATTCCTGCATTGGCATTGTAAAGATGTAAAGCCCACAGCTCTGCTCTATTGGCTTAAACCTTTACTTCCCAGGAATTTGGCTTGACAGCAAGCTGTCTGCCGAAACCCAGCCAAAGATGACAGCAGTAGAAGTATTTAAAATAAAAGAAGAAAAGAAGACACACTGTGATTATGATTTTTTTCCCTGCCCTGAAAAAATACTATCACTGACAGTTCACTGCTGCCTTTGTGGAAAAGTCATTTTTCTTGTATAGGGGGAGTAGGGAATTTCAAAATAAACTTGGATGCAAATTAGTTATCTGGTCTTTATTTTTTAGTGCATAAATGAATCGCTCATCTCTGCTTCAACAGTATATAGTCCTGACGTTGGACTCTTACTGAATCTACTACCTGCTGGTTCTAATGCAGCTCACCAGACACTTTGGCAGGGAATGAATGATGCATTAGTGTGACAGAAGGTGGCTTCCCCCTTGACAAATGTTGCAATGTTGATGAAAACATGATTACACAGAATCTCTTTACAGTCAGGTGCAGTCACGCTCTATTCTTACCAAAAGATGACACTTCTCTGGATTTAACGCCACTGTAACAAAACAAAATGGTAAAGGCAAAATGAGGGAGTATGTTATGTGCATATTAATGAGGCTTTCCATGGTGTCACTAGAACAAATGTGAATGCCATAAAACACTGATGTGCTTGTAATTTTACTGAAAATTACTGTAAAATATTAGAATGTATTGGCTACCAATATTGGACTTAAGTCAACAGATACCTTAAACAAGCCAAGAAGTCATTCTTGTGTAACCCAGGCCACCCAGATAGCGTTTCAAAGAAATGAAATGTAAACGGTTCAGTGCCCATGGTCCACTATCCATGGGCACTTGGGGAATACATACTTGTAAAATTAAAATGGAAAAAAATATTTTGCTATTTAAACTGCCACTGCCATTCACTGTTGAATTTGTTTTAATACAAGTCGTAATGCTGAAGTTGTTATGGATTGGATGTCCCCTGAAGGTCAGACAACCAAGGTCAGAGCTGGAAGACTGACAGGAAGAATCTGGATGAGGAAAGTTAGTGAACCCGGTCCCCCTCCCTCATTAACTACCATTAAACTGCTCGGTCACCAGCAGCAGGACTGTTGATGATGAAGAGCACCCGGGTGTGGATGACTCTCACTGTATGAGTGAGAAGCAGAGCACTGTTGGAAAACCAGCACAGATGCTCATTAAATCTTCCCTGATCACATCTCAGTGGGCCTGAGGAATGTAAAACAGTAGGTATTTAGTCTGTCAAGAGAACACATGGAGGGAAAAACAAGGGCTACATGACTGAAATGCCACTTTGTCCTATGAGAAACAAGTGAACAAGGGACTGAGTACTAAGTTGGTGGCCCCTGTGGCTGAGTACCACAAAACGGTTCAGTGATTTTGCCTTTTCCATGGGGGAAAAAAAACTAAAAGCTATGTCACTGATATTTCTACAAGCTTATGTGGAAATATCAGTCACTAAATACAATGAAATTGCCACACAATGACATGGATCTTTTGGAAGATGACACAAATTATGATGATGATGATGATGATGTGCTCCTACTGTTGTGACTGGCAGCTAATCTGGATAAATATGAAGTGTCATAGAAAAGAGAGAGAGGAGTCCAGTGACTCCAAGCGATTCAGATTACACTGGGATGTTGATGATATGCACAGATCTATGAAGAAAATAAATAAATAAATAATAATACTGAAATAAACTAAAATTAAATTGAAAAATAAAATAAAGAAATAAAAAAAAAGACAGATAGACAGTTGTGGTGAATAAAACAATAACATTTCCCTCAACTTAACCAAGCGGTTTTTATGCCTGAACATAACCAAGTGGTTACCAAGATTATTGTGCTGAACTGGAACTAAAACTAGGTGTGAGAGAACATTTGTGTTGACACAATAAATAAATAAATAAAAACTAGACTTAAGGAAGAAAAAAAAACTAACTGAAACGATTTTGTGTTCTAATAATATGAACTAAAATAAAATATATATGTACAGAAAATATCTTTTAGTCTTTTAAACCACGTTCAAGACTGCCAGCATGGTCAGGGGAACCGCTAACCATTTTAAGTGAGATGACTCGTTTCATTTCAAAGATGCTTTAGTGGTTATTTTATTTCTTCTTTCACAGCAATAATTGTAGCCTTCACTCTCTTATTACTATAGAATTTTGTGCATCTATTGATGAAACCATGAGTTTTTCCGCTTCCAATGCCGTGTACATTGTCTATTTTGCTGTAATATATCTAGTTCATAAAAGGTCCAGTTGTCATATGTATTCATGATGACTGATTTTTTAATGTAGTGCATTTTAATTTTCCATAAAATTTGAAAAGTAGTTGCTCTATGTCTTTGATTATTTCATAAACAATAGAAGCAGCATATAAGACCGCAGCCCCCACATAAATGAGGCTTCAGTGTGTGATGAACATGAACATGAAACAGCTGCACTTGTTCCACTGAGCAGTCTGTGTTCCTGAGTTTCTGGCTTTGGGAAAGAGAGTGCATTTTGACTGGACTATGACAATAACTGGAATTAATTTCTTGAATGTCATTTTTACCATAAAGTCGTGGCCACGAGCTTCTCATTGCAGTCCGATGGTATTTCCAAAATGTCAAATGTATAGAGGAGGGGACGGTCTCATGGATGGGGAGGAATTTTGGAAGTTGTACAGACAGCCAACACCCTTCTAAAAGCCAATTGTCTTATTAGCCAAGTTCGCTAAATCCACACAAAGTAAATTTAAATAATGATATACCTGCAAAAGATTTATGCATTTGTAGATAGATGGACATTTTATGTATCAGTGCGAGAATAAATAAAATGTAATGTTATTTTAGCATGCACCTAACAAAAAATGAAATTAATATCATTGTCACCATTTAAATGTCTTAAGTGGTCGCTGTTGATGAATCTTTTTAAATGACACTTGCTCAAGCTTTGACAAACGCTGTCATGTTTTTGAATCGAGACGTTTGGCCAATCAGAAATTGGGATGCTGTAGCCCCGCCCCTTTCCTCTGAACTGTCATTGCTCGTACTTGGATCCCTTCATGTACTGTCGGAAATACTGAAATTGGGTGTAGAGTGTGGAAGAGAACGACCCTGACGAGCGGGTAGTAGACTGGACAAGTTCATATTTTAATGATATCTGAGCTGCCGAAATGTGATGTTTAGGGGATGAGAGCATGAAAGCCCTGTTACCAGTTGACAGAAAAACTCATACAACAACAACATTGTGGTGTATTTACATGCCAGACGCGCCTTCACTGTTCAATTTGCCGCTAAAGCACAGAAGACATGGCATTTGATTTTTTTTTTTTTTTTAGATTTTTTTTTAGATTTTAATTTTACAAAAATAGAAGCTAAATGTTGTAATTTTCATTTATGGCTTTAAGGGCCAAAGAAGGACCTAACGAGGCGCACCTGAAGGCAGCGCTTCTCCTCCAGTCAAAACGGAGCCATATGAGGTGAACCTGCCTTGCCCGCGGTCAAGCCCCACACTGGACTCATTGTGGTGGGCAACCCAAACGCCGCTTCCCTTACTTTACGATGATTTTCGCTTGTTAACGTGTTGACGCAACATTTATACATTTTCGGACATAGGTAATGTTAGCTAGCTGCTCTGCTAGGCGGACGCTGTTGGCAAAGCAGGTGATGACTTTATTGTTTTCCATCATGTCGAAGTCGTCCGGTTATTTTTAGCTAGCATTGCAGGCTAATAGTAGCAAGCAAGCGTGACTAATCGGTCTGTTGTTAAGAGAAACAATACAAATGGAGCAGTGGCAGGACGCGGCCTCCCGGCAGGTCAAGCTGCTTACTGACAGACTGAATGAACTGCTGTCTCACGGCCTGGAGCTGCTGCACTCCGAGCTCGGCGTGGATTTGGGGCTGAAGCCTGAGCTTATTCCGCCATGGGTGATCCTCTTAGCAGCATGTATCGGGCTGGTGCTAATGGTCGCCCTGTGGGCCTCAGCCTGCCGGTCTCCTTTCAAGAAACGAGCCGCTGTCAGCTCCGCGCACGACGGCACTGAAATAAAACCGAGCGGCGCCAAGGCTGCGATAAAATCCGAGGAGCAGAAGAAAAAGAGGAAGAAGGCAGACAAGGCATGTAGAGAAAACCACCCGCATCATGTCTGAGCGTGATCCCGTTAGCGAGGCTATCTAACTAGCATCCCAGTGACAGTAACACTTTGATTGTGGCTAATAGGCTAGCTAACTGGTTTGCTAGTGTCCGGCCTTGCTAGGTTAGACGTCAAATACTTGAACGGACATTAACTCGCCCGGTACTTGATATAGACTTTGTTAGGTGATAGTTTTCATTGTTTTGTCCTCGCTTGTCCCTTCCAGAAAGCCCAGGCAGCCCAGCCGAACGGGAGAGCTGTTGCTGAACCCCAGGAAGAAGCTGTGGTGTCAGAGGAGATAGTGCCACATCACCAGCCGTCTCCACCAGAAGTCAAGGCTGAAAAGGTTGCAGAGGTAACTAACTGTTGGCAGCAGTTAAAGCCCTAATTTAAAGAGCTATGTTAAAATAAGATGATAGTACATGCAACAAAACATGGTGTGACCTGAATATCTTTGTCAGCGGTGCAGTATATATACCAGGACAATGTCTACATAAATTGGTGTGTTTAAGTGCAATAGCTTTGATGACTTTCATTGACTAATATAGCGGGTCCTCTTTGCACTTCATTGAGAAACATTCAAAAGTGCACCATGCTTTCTTAATGTCGTCGTGCGATGATGTGGCCAGACCAGCTGGCAGTGTTGGGTTACCGTCTTAACTTGCAGATGCAGCATAATCCTGGAGGATGACTCCTGACTTAGGGCAGTGTCAGGTGTGGCCAGTTCATCAAATGCCGCCTTCTAGAAACCACAAAAGCGGCATGGACAAACTGGACCTTCATAGCTGTCGGGCACATTTAGTCACTGGTCAGACTTGAATATGTATTGATTGAAGTAATAATGAAGACGCCAGCAAATCAATAGTGGTGCAATAGCTGTGACAAGTTTTAGGAATGTTGGATTGCATAAGTATTTTCACTTATATCTAGACATGGCTTGAACATGCTGATTTGATTAACTATGTATAGCTCATCATGAGGTCACTTTCCCAGGTTGCTATTCCTAGAAATGAACTTGTGTGCTGTATATTACATTGTCTGCAGACTTAATGTTGCCTGTGCCTCTATTAAATTCCAGCCTCACCATACCACACACTTAAACATGAAGTGGCTCTCTTTCCACCTTCCCCCATCTGCCTCTGTTCTGCTAGGTAAAGAAGTCTAAGAAGAAAGCCAAACAGGCTGTGAAGGAGAATAAGACTGTGACTACAGATGGAAAAGAACCAGAAGAAGGTGAATCATCACCTCTCAGTCATTGAGCAGTTTTCTGTTGATTATATTATTATTAATTTAATGTAACTTTATTTTGGCAAGATCATTGCACTGCTTAGGAGAAAACTGACTTCTGTATTAAAGTGGTAATGCATTAGTAATGGTGACGTGGCTTTAGTCAAAGACTCATTTATCATGGTAGACTCAAGGTAGCCATAACATGATTTTTTTTTTCCTTCCAGAAAAATCTCTTCATAGTTGAGCTGAACAGTCTCTGGGCCTATTCCTTTAAATCTCCTAATCCATTCTATATTTCCCCACTGATCCCACATTATACCCATGTGGTATTTTGCAACTAATTCCACACTGCACTCTTGTTATTTTTCAGGCACGTGGGAGACCAAGGTCAGTAACAAGGAGAAGCGTGAGCAACGCAAGAAGGACAAGACTTCCAGCGATGGCTCAGCCAGTCCTGGAGGAGTTGACACTCCTATCAGTGCTCCCCCAGAGCAACCCAAGACTGCTACAGCCCCCGCACTTGCTGGCCAGAAGAAGAAAAAAGGTAGCTAGGAACTCTTTGAAGCTGTGAATTCTCAATTTGGTCTGGTTTTGTTTCCCTCAAGAGTTCTTTTCCATTGCGAAGAGGGAACAAGCTTACAAGGTTTTCTTGTTTGTATGTGCACACACAAACCACAAACCCTCCAGACCATCTTGGATAAACAGCCTAATTTGGCATCTAGAGAGAAGCCAGTTCTTTCTCTTGCTTCTGTACAGTCTGTTGTTGAGTTCGACTGGTCTCTTGTTGACAGGATTGACTATAAATAAAGGCATTGGGGGATTTGGTTAGAGTCTCGTGAGTTTTTCTCTTGCTAGCTGAAGTGTGTGTGCGCACATAAGCATGTGGGTGGAACCTCATACAAGTCGATTAATATAGAAACCTCTTGGCATATATTAACCGTTCCCTTCACCCTTTTGTTCTCAGGGGAAGCCTCCAAAATGAAAACGGAGAAAGTTGAGGCTGTTGTATCTCAAGGTAACTGGGAGCATCAGGGGAACACCTAACAGTGACTAATCAAGACCAGTCAAGACCATGCATAGAAGTACTCCATTTGTGACTGAATTTAGTTAATTAGTTCTTACCACCCTAATTTCATTGTGTTGCCTATGTGTATTCTGGCTGAGTCTAAGATGTTTCCTTTCTCTTGGTGTTAGTAAACAGCAGCGAGCCGGCAGTGGTGGCCGGTGGTTTGACTGACGTCCCTGTCAAGGCTCCAGCTCACACAGTTAATCCAGACCTGGGCCGCTGGACAGCCAAACGGGAGCCACAATCGCTGTGGGGAGCAGAGATTGATGGTGAGACTCAGAACTGCAATCTTTGTTGTGGCAGTACTGTGTCTTCTGTGGACGTGTGCGGTTATTGAACCTGTGATGGAGTGTCATGCTTTGAAGCTTTTACATACCTGCAGACCACTACTATACTTTTAAGGTTTTTAAGAGTAAACATTATTGAGGATTTTTTTTAAGACAGAGGCAGTCTTAGA
>OMLB01062740.1:89868-102762 GCA_900302555.1 Myripristis jacobus | reverse complement strand
ACAGAGGCAGTCTTAGTAGAGGAACATACACTGATTTAATACTAATAATTAGCCTTTTTTTTTTTTTAATACTGTTGTGTCTATTAGGTATAACGCATTGACAAAAAATAGACTTGGATCATTATAATATTGTGAATGAATGATAAATATGGTGTAATGTACTTACATTAATAATAGCTGTCAGTATTTATACACAGTAATAGAATAACTGTTGATTAAATAAACTATGAAGTAAAGTTTTGTCCCACAGCCATGCAAGTGAACTCAACTATGTAAGAATAGAATCTCCAGTATCATGATAGAATGATTGCATTTAATTCATTAATCTAAATTAATCTAAAGATATTTCATGTCACTTCAACATACATGTACATTGTGCTTGTAGCCACTCAACCTTTGCATTGGAGAACAGTGCTCTCTGCAGGTTGAGGGGTATGTAGCTCAATATTGATCAGCTTTTCAACAAAAACAGGGAAAAACAATTATCCTTAAAATGCAGAACTTTAGGTGCAGACACACTCCGGTACAATATTGAACTTTATGTGAACAGTCTTGTGACTTCTAGTTAACATTCTTAAAGATTTTTTTTTTTTTTAAAGTTAGATCTGAAATTTGTGTATTTCAGGGTCATGGACTGTGATTGAAAGTGGGATGAAGACATCGGACCTGAATCTTATGTCTTTTAGTGCACTGGGAGTTGGTGCTGCTGGTAAGTGGCTCGAGCTGATAATGGGATGAGTTGAGGTTGAACCCAGCGTAGGCCACTAGATGGTGTAATTTCCCAGGCCATCACAAATTGACAGGCAGGTGTAATTAATGTGTCCACTGTCTTGCAGAGCCCCAGCCTGTGACTGAGCTGCCCTGGCTCAGCCAGCCCCAAGTGGATGATGAGTGGTCTGGACTGAGTAAGGCTCATGAATCAGTTTTCCTTCTGTGTTTGGCTCCTCTTAACTTCAGACACCACAGTCCACTGTTCCAGCTACCTTCTGACTTTGATGACCTGTATTTTTCAGACGGCGGCTCAGTCGACCCCAGTTCTGACTGGAACGCCCCCTCTGAAGCCTGGGGCAACTACGAAGAGCCCACTCCTGAGCTGCCAGCCCCCCAGCCGCAGCCTCTCCCTGAGCCTGCCAAGGTCAACCTGCTGATCAGAGCGGCTGTAAGTATTCCCAGGCCTGGGACCAAACTTTGCATGATGGGAGGTACCTAGAAGTTGTAAAAATAACAGTCCAGTAATTGATGATTCCTCAGGGCTCAGGCCCCAGGACGGCTGTCCTGGTTATTCCCCACCAAAAGCAGCCCTGCTACCTACAGTAATGAGTTCACAAAATGGTTAAAGTACACACGCAGCCTTTCTTTGTTTGTTACAGTAAGGTAAAATGGGCCTATTGGAGGCCATTCTACCAGTTACCGTTTGTTCAGTATGTATATAGCCTTTGAATGAACCCTGAAAAACAATGGCTGACTTGCTCAGTGTGTGGTTTAGACACCAGTACAGTAGTGGCTTGTAAAGAGAAACTGTTAAGGCCAATTTTGTAGTGCTATAACTCACATACACAAACACTAAGACCATCAGGTCAATGTGTACACTATGAGTGGCTCATGGGTGTACTTTTTTCTTTTGTCTTTTATTGGCATCATCTCAGTTGGTATTAAAAGCTTTTTTTTTTTGTTGGGCAAAGATCTGTCACAGCACTTCGCAGTGAAGGCTTTTTCAGTTAAAATACTCAGCATAAATCTCCTCCCCTCATCCCAGCTGAAGATGTGTTTTCTGTTGTTTTCATTCAAAATGAATGATGTTGCTGAAGTGATGAGATTAGAAATATTTTAAGGACTTTAAATACTCTGTATGTTTGCTGCTCTGCATTCTATCACAGTCAATTGTTGTGTTTTGATTTTCATCTTTCTCATCTGCTTTTCCATTTGTTTTCCTCAGGATGAAGATGAGGAGGAGAAGGATAAGGTGGAGACCGCTGCTGATGGAGCAGCTAAAACTAAAAAGAAGAAAAAGAAGAAGAAGAAGACAACTGAGGAGGGAGGACCTGTTGGCCAGGTAAAATGTCTCTATTAGTGACACACACACAAACACACACACACACAGTGATGATTCTGATGAGACTTGAGCACATAACTGCCTGAAATCATGAATAGTTTTGACATTGCACATTGCAGAGTAAAAATCATAGATGTTGATTAAAATTTCTTCAATATTGGGGAAAAATATATATATTTTTAAATTCCCATTGGTGATTCCACCAAATTAATTAACTGTATTTCTTTGTTTCTGACAAGAGGCCCTTTAAATTCCTATTTTCCAGACAGTTGAATATAAACTTAGCCTTGTGTCCTTGTTTCCTCAGGAGGGAGAGGAGCCAGAGAAGGACGTGGCCTCTGAGGCTCCTCTGAAGAAGCAGCTGCCTATTCAGGAGAATGCCGCCGCCATCCAGCCTGTCAAAACAGCCTCTGTCGAGGTCAGTGTTAATATTTCAGGCCTGAGCAGATAATGTAAAATTCATTTCCCTGCAGATAACCACAGCACACTTCAGCCTCTGCTTGGCTTATCCCACCAGGACTTTTCAGGTGAATCGAAAATGTAGCACACTGCAATGTAGAAAAAATACATATTGATGAATTGTGGAACTATAAAATAACAATATACAGAAATCCAGATATATTATGTAGCCCTAGACACTGCTGACTTATGGGGTTTTTGGAACTCCTGTGTAACTGTGCTCCAAAGTTTACTGCACTTAGGAGAATCCTGCAAATGTTCTGCACTCAAGGAAACCCTTTTCTGCTAATTACATTTGATGTTTATTGCACAGTGTCTAATGAAGAAATGGAAATGCGGGCTGTGTTACTGTGCTTTTTTTTCGTAGCAATTTAGAGTGGGCAGTCCTCTTAGCTTCATTAAGTTTGCTCTTTTTGGACAAAGAGAAAGTGGTGAGGGAGACAGAGTAGGAGTGATTTTATCTTGCTTCAGTGAAGAAAATATGTGGTTCTAAACTCTGTTTCCTTGAACTCTTTCCTTGCTGCCATGGTCAAACGTCACCATGTTTCCCCTCCCTTTGTAGACGAGAGTGGAGCGACCAGTGAAGGACAACATATCCCAGAAACCCCCCGTCACACAAGTGCCACAGAAGCCAACCGAGGGAGTGCCCACTGCCAAGCAGAACACCCTTCCTGCTCCAACACAACAAAGTAAGGATAAGATCCACACATTCATGCCTCTGCCTGCCATATGTAACACCAGTGAGGTTATTGCAATTCTCAGTCAGAATAGGTGGGACAGATGATAGACCTTTTTCACTGCAGCCATTTTGACATGGAATAGGGTGAGCACAGATGTGGCTAATGACATTAATTAAGATTCCAGTCCGTTTAGGTCTAACAGAGCCGGGGTCCTGATGTTGCTCATGTTGGCTCACTGGAAAGATCTAAATGGAACAACCTTAATGTCATCGGTAACCACTGTGGTTACCCTGCTCTGTTGCAGGTAAAAATGGCTCCTGTGGAAAGGGTCTGTTGTCTTTAATTCAGTGCTTCAAATAGATGAGGAGAATTGTTTTTACATTAATGTGCAGAGAGTACTGATAGCCAGCATAGCTGAACAGATGAAGAAAAGAGTGCCACCTACAGAAACTTAAACTTGAGCAACAGAAAACACAAAGATGCCATAGTACTGGACACACTCGCATATTATCACATTAAGTGGCATTGATTTGATGTTATTGCTACCGTCTTGAAGCAGTGAGGAAAGGATGGGGGCACACATTTGAACTAGTGATGCACTGATCCCCTTTCTTTCAGTTCTGATCAGATTCTGATACCAGAGCTCTTTTTTACATTATCACTATAATTTTAATTATTATTGTTATCATTATCATTATTATTGTTAGGATTATGTGTAATGTTGCATAAGGCTATAGTAAACCACACAGCGCTTCTTAGATGTAGACATAATGTATGTAGTGTCTGCTGACTGGTGAGCTAGGTGAGCGATTTCTGCATCATGCAGCCAAAAATTCAGGATGAGTCAACCGTGACGTGCGGGCAGGTATGTGCACCAATGAGCACTGGTGCAATGTTTTCATGAGGACAAACCATTGTGTCCTGCTCTGGCCGCATCACTCCCCCTGCGTTGCTCCTCCGCTCGCCTCTTATTGGAAATGAATTGAGGCCAGGTGGTTTTCATCCCCCATGTAAAAAGCCCTTTACTAGCTCAATCCGTTGCAGGCTAATGGTCTAGCACCTGTGCATCTAAAGAATTCTGGAAGACAAACATATGGGGTCTTCTGGATATCTTTTTAGAACTGTTTAATTACTAATTATGTGCCATGGCATTTAAGCTGTTGTCTCAAAATTGCATTATTTCGCATTTATAATTCTAAAAACATTAGATGATCAAATCTGGATTGGCACATGGATCGGTAACATCGGTCCGATAACTGATGAATGAATTACATCCCAGTCCCAACTCTAATTCAAACTCCTTGAGATTTAGATAGAGGAGTTCATCTTGTTTCTACCTGTTAAGTGTCTTGAAGCAGAAGACAGTTGGAGGTTAGCAGGTGATGGGGAGGTTTCATCTGCTCCACTCCCTCGTCTCTGCTCGATATCTCAGTCCAGACTGACTGCTGAAGTCTTCAGGTTTATTTAGTGTTTTACGGAGGTGGAGGAAGTGACTGAGGTCTGAAGATTATTGCTGCCAGATGTCAGTTCTGTTCACTATGAATGTCCTTGCCAGCATGTTGAGCCCTAACCAGTTTCTTCAGTGTAAACAACATAAGGCAGAGCTGCTGAACATGATTTACCTTGCTGTTTGTGAGCTTTATGAGCTACTCGGTTGGATCAGCACTTTAGAACCTAAGCTTGCATTAGATAAATATTATTACTTGTGTTTAAAGGAGCACGAGTTGGAACAGTTGTCACTTTATTGTCTGTAGGGCTGAATCATATGGCAAAATCGTACAGCAGGTAATTTGAAAGAGTGCAGTATGATTCATGATTTTAGTGAGAAGGACCTTTGTGTCTTAATTTTCATGTACACTGAAAAATCCATTAAAATTATGTCATTTTGCTAGGATTTGTACCAAACAAACGTGTTATTTTGTTTGGAGAAAACAGTGTCAAGGCCAGGGCATCTCTGTAGCACCACAACACCTAATTTGTAATGCAGTTTATCTTTCTCAAAAAACACCAGCACCTAGGATTCGGGTATTATTTAGCCATATCACAAATTTGATAATATTCTGCTTAATTGTTCACCCCCAGTCATCTCCAATCCTAAATATGTAGATGATTTAGACCCAGAGCACCTCCAGTAGGCTCAACAATACATTCTGGCACCTGCAAAGATACAATGGGTGACCCTACTGGCTTGGACCGTCCTCAGCAGTTGAGAAAACTTTAGAAATTAAACAAACTGTGATCACATGTTCAGTGCTCAGTTAAATGTTCCTCTGCCTTTGTTTTTTGAACCACAGAAAAACCTGAGGAGAGCCAAGCCCCTAAGCCAGCGAAAAAGAAGAAGGCGAGGAGAGAGACATGATGAGACAGAGTCCATTCTACAGACTTCTGTATGCAAAAGACTCCATATCGCGTTTATGCAACGACACCTTTTGTGGCAAGAACTTTGAACTAAAACTACATGATGGACTTGTCTTCAAACCTGTCTGGAAAAATCAAAAAAGACTTCTGAACCTTTCTACACTTTCGAGTGTCAGTCGGTGGATCATTCAGGACGTGGCGCAAGCTGACATAATGCGATGTTAACGGTGATTTTTTTTTTTCTTTCCAATTATGCATTTGATTCACTCAGATTCTGTCCTTAAGTCCACTGAATCAAGTAACTGACTGATTGAAGGAGCTGTACTGTAATTATTAGAAGTTTAGAAAATACTGATCATGTTTAGAAAATTTGATGTTGTGGTGGCTAACGGATGAGATTTACTGTATAGAAAATGATCCGGTCCACAGCGCGTATCAGGTCACACAAGACGATCCCATAATGCTGAACTGGCCTTTGCTTTGTAGTCTTTTCTTTCAGCCTCTTACATTCACACAGTTACAGTGAGCGCTGTTGGACGAAGCAGAAGCACTACAAGTACATCAGATGTTTATTTGAACAGTGATTGGACACCAACATTTGAGTTAGGCTCACCAGGGTGTAAACAATGAAGAACGTGTGCATAGAAATGTGTGATTTAAAAAAAAAAACTACAAAAAAACAAAAAAAAAACTACAAAAAAACCAAGACATGAGCATTGTTATGTGCATAAAAGGGGAGCCATGTCTGTTGTGTACTTTTTGCATTTCTCTGTATCTGCTATGAACATTTCACCTGACTGAATCCATCCGGTATGTCCCTTGTCTGATGTTGTTCTGCTGTGTGTATTGAGAGAAGTCGTTTCCTTGCTCTTGACTTTTTACTCTGTGTGACGACTTTGTGGCCAGAACCACCCGGGAGCCTCTGGCCTTAGATGTACCATTGCAGTGTCATTGACTTCATCATCATCCTCATCGTCCACCTGTGGTTGATTCAAACGTCTTCAAACCCTTTTGTAAAACCTCTTTGTAATAAAAGAAAAGCTAAAGCCATATGTAAAAAGACTAAATAAAGGCCTGTTTTTTGTTTTTTTTTTTCACTACATTTGGCTTTTTTTCCACTTCAGCGAGGTTATATTGGAGATGTAGCACACTCAGTTTCTGGGTCAGCAACCCACTACTGTCTCGTGATTAATGAGACAGAATGGGGCAATAGTTTAGATATTTTCACCATCATCATGCACTGCAAACAGCTTTTCTGGACATTTTGGGTCATTCGTCCTGCAGGCTGCTCCCCTGGACAAATAAAGCAATTGTAACTGTAAACTTTAGAGAAGCACACATAAGTCAACAGAGCTGTGTCTCAATAGGAACATGATAGTGATGCCTCTGTAGGTAAAAACCAGTTCAGTATCACAAGGTCCTCATAAAGAAGACCTTGTAAGGAAGCTGGGACTTTTATACTGTTAACCATAGGAAATAAACCAGCACCAAGTGTGATGCGGTCACTGGAAACCCATTATTGACAACTGGAGGAGTGTTACAGTGATGTCTCTACTGTATGTGCACTTGTCATGCAATCTGCGTTTGATTACAGCTTTCTGGAAGTGACGGGTTACATCACGGCGGATAATCCCCTTCAGCCGGTCACATGCTGCCGCCTTTCTCACTTCAACCGAGTTTACCACTGCGCTTAACGAGCTCGGTCAAGCTCACAGCTTTCCACAGCTCAAAACCGGAAGCAAAGCGATTACATCTCCAAAATTAAAACGTGAACTTTTTTCTCACGGGGAAAACCTAAATGAACAGAACAGTAAACTGATTTAGGCTAGAGAGGACCACATGAACTCGATTTTAACATCTTATTTTTGTTACCTGTTGGTCCTTTCTAAAAAAAAAAAAATTATTAATGACCTTTCACGTTCGGAAATGGAGTTTATTGTTCATTACATTAGTCATATCTGGATAACACAAATATAGTTTTTTGTAGGCCAGTATAAACTAATTTTAAAAAAAGATTTCACTACTTGTAGGGGCTTTGAGTCAATATGCAACATATTTCAGCTTCACAATTCTCATAATAAATTTAGGGGAAATAAACTCCATTTTATTTGATTGATGGTTTATTTAGTTTTGGAAAAGTCTCCAAAATAGCATTTGCACCATGAGGTATAATAAGCTATAACCAGTCTTCCCGTAGACAAAAAGGCCTATTTAAATCCCTTATGCCATTCACGTTGATTCAAACAGGCTGCATCCTATCATTAGAGTATATTGGAGATAGAGGACACTGATTGGCCAACAGCAATATTGTAATAAAATACCAGTTGGTTGGCAAACTGATTTATTGATCAAACTTTGATAAATAATTTTCGGTTGTGTATGCCTACTGTAATACTCAAGTTTCCACAATTCTTTTGTAATTTTAAATGGTTTTATTTTGAAACGCATCGCCGGAAATCAGTCATATGTTCTTCAGGCGCGCTTGCCGCAGGTCCGCTGAGCCGCTGACGGTGATACCGGACAGGTTAGTGGTGGATATTCACCAGAGGGGACCGACGCTCAGCGGGGCTGTCTTGGACATCGGATCTCTTCATTATAAAGACCAACATATCGTTTTTTTTCCCTCCATGAAAGCGTCGCTGTGAGAAGCGGGCCGGTTTTCCGAGATGATGCTCTCCCCGTGGGACCGCTGGTACTCCACAAGCTGCTGTCTGTGCTACCATGTCCGCACAGGAACCATCATCCTGGGGGTCTGGTACATGGTGAGCACCGCCTATCGCCTGTCACTCACAGCATCCATCACACAGCACAATGTCATCCAGGGAGATTTATGCCCTTCATCTTGAAGGATTTTATACTGTATTCATGATTGTACCATATCAGTGATGTAGCCATAAATAATAAATTGGGTAAACTATGACCTCCAGGAACCATACACACCCAAGTCACATCTACTTTAAGGAGTGTTATGTTATTTTTCTCCCAGAGCACTACGTCCTTATAGGATTTACATTTGTTTGACACTAAACTAAAAAACTGTTATTTAATGGGTTTTAGGCTCTGCTACATCTTCCATTAATAGTGTAAATAAAGTAAATATTCTTAAAATGAATAGGGGGCATTCAGGATAATGGAGGAAATAAATAGAAAGTGCTTTGCTTTTGCACTGATATGGATTTGGCCTTCATCATTTGCTATTAACTGACTATAAATTGAATGCCAGTGTTGTCGAATGCATCTTTCTATTAAAGCCAAGCGTCCAGGAGAGGGTTAACTTAACCAAACACCACCTGTGGAAAACAGCTTCTGTCCGGTTCCTATGAATAAATTAGCACCCGGCCTCTTCAGGTAGCAGGTTTTTGTGTCAGCCAGCCTATTGACTGTAGAGAATTTTCCATTACATTCGCCTGATCAATAGGGATGAATGAGTCATCTGCATAATGAGCTGAGCCTGCCAGGCCAAAACAAAAGTGCATGCGTCTGGACTGAAGAGCTTCATTTAGATGTGTAATCTCTTTACCCTCTTCAAGATATGATTTAAGGATCAGTCTTAAAACATAAGGGCTTTACAAAGTGAATATCATGTATTTCCTTTTTCTGTGAAGCTGAATGCATTTGGTGGCAGATTCAGAGCACACATCAGGAGAACTGAATTGTCCACATCGCCTCTTCCTCCCTACCTGTCTGTTTTGCTTCCTTTATCTCTCCATATGTCTTCTGTCCTTAAGCTCATCAATGCCGTGGTGTTGCTCATCCTGCTCACGGCGCTCAGTGATCCTGAGCAGTACCACCTGACCAGCGCTGAGTTGGCTAATGACCTGGACGTCATGGATGACGCCAGTAAGTAGTCCAGAGGGCCAGCAGAGCAGTACACGTCACATTAGTAGCCTGGCAGGGTTATATGGATGCCAGTGGCCTACAGGGGCTGTGCACATTACAGCAAATAGGCTTATAGTGGAGCGCACACTTGGCTTTAATAGTCTAGCAACCCCATTATGCTTTCAAATGTCCCTCCATGGCTTTTCCCAGACTCCTTTGTGTAGCAGCCAGAGCTGTTTGACTCTCAAAGTCATGCAAGAAAATGGAAGTTCAAAGTCACTGGCCTCGCCGGTGTTAAAACTCCACCTTATACTAAATTGATTAATCGTGACAAATGGCTTAATCTCTTCATTTGTGGGATTCCAGGTTCAAATAGGATTGTAGGTGCGCTGTCAGCTGATTTATGGGATGATTTATTGTGTTATCGAAGGCGGGGGTTTTCAAATTTTTTTCATGTTCTGGACTCCCAAGGTAGCTTTCATTAAGCCACAGACCCTCATTTGAAATGTCTTTGTTCTAGGAGCCGTGATGTGAAAAAAAAAGATGTTTTAGTTTGTGTTAAATTGTTTGGCCTTTTGAAACCTGAGACATCTGTCAAAAACACACAGAGAAAGGCAGTAAGCAAATGAGCAAAAAATCTAAATTAGTGAAGAATATTTTTAAAAATCACAAGATGTTAATATGATAAAATAATACAATTATTGTCAGATTTCACAGTTTAATTGCTGGTAAAAGCAAAGAAAATGACCAGAAAACCAATAAAAAGAATACTTAAAGAAATACAAGACAGCTACATTTATAGTTATTAAATGCTATAATTTATATATATATATAATTATAATTTGATATACTTGTCACATTTCCCGTGCCTAAATGCTTGTGAAAGCATTCAGATGCCACACTCAAACACTGACAAACTGACATCATGTCAAAATAGTTGCTCATACATTTTTTGCTGTAATAATTTCTTGTGAAGTACAGTCGAAACGAACTGTTCCTCATTTTGCTGAGGTCCCCTGAAGCCCCTCAGGGACTCCTGGGGCTCCTCAGACACCACTTTGAAAACCGCTGATCTGAGGGACCTCACCAAGTTTATCTGGACGACAGGACACACACACACACACAGCCTACACCTTCCATCAGTTGAGAAGGAGTCAGTATTTCTTTTAATCTCCATGTGAGCAAAGTCAAACACCCAAAGCCACAGATGTCGCATGCCTGATGTCCAACCTGACTGGGTGTTTGAAAGCCCTTCCTAATCAGCCAGGTCTGTAGTGGGGCGGTCAGACTGGAGCTGGACTACAGCATATGTTGCTGGTCACCTCTGATTGGAAGTGACTGTGTTGTCCCAGTTCCAGGGGATTATTTAGCCGTGTTATCCCTCGGTGCAGGTCTGGCCAGCTGCTGCCACCCCTGCACTGGGTGCACACACTCAGCCTGATGTGACTGAAGCAGGCCTCTGGTGCTTTCAAGGACAAGAGCACTGAAGTCTGATTTATTTATTGTGTGGGATCTGAACAAACAACAGACTGGAGTGACAGTTGTTGTGCAGTTTTTGACTGCTTGAACTTCTGCCGCTCCATATGTGTTGGAATTACAACGCTGATTTCACTGAGCACTAAAGCTGACGATCAACTGAGGGCGATTTTAGGCCATCTTGTGTTGCCAAATAACTAAGCATGTGTTGTTTATTGACATTTCAAATGGGCTGAAATGTTAGCTTAATGTTTTGGCTTCCTTTTTTTTTGCAACATTTTCAACTAGAAATTACATTTTTGAGGCTTAATTCCCCAACTGGATGAGTGTTTTCCCTTTTGGTGTCGTCTTTGGTTGCTGAAATAAAATCTTTGTTAGTTTTGTAGTGCCATCTCCACCTGCTTCACAAGCTGTCTTCCCAAAGGGCTTACTCATCCAGCCCATAAAACATTCATATAATGGACACTGATTAAGACAATCCTGATTAAGACAGTTTAAAATATATTGTAAATGTTATTTACTGACTGTAGAATGGAAAGGTCTGAATTTTTTTTTTCCAGTAGTGCAAGAGGGTGGGATGGGCCCACCCAGGAGAGATTTGTTCTCTCATATAGAGCTGATGTTAGCTGGTTACAGACTAGAAATGAATCCCAATTCTGGTAGACTATCATTTACAAGAATTTTCAGAGCAGCTTGACATGCTGCCGTTAGTGTTTTTGGAATTTTATTTGGAAATTACAACCTTACAGTAACTAACACTGAAAGATGAAACAATGTTATGACAGTATAAACCACTGTAGCTGCTGTTGATACCCACACCACTCTCTCTGTTCCAGATATGTGCATTGCCTCAGCAATCTCCCTGCTGATGATACTAATATGTGGGATGGCAACTTATGGCGCATACAAGGTAAATTAAATACTTTGCTGTATACTGTTTAGCACTGTTCAGCACTAGTTATGATTTTACTTGCATTAACAGTAATAAATACACTTACGCAATACCTTGGCTCCATCAGAATGGAAAGTGAAAATGGTGCAAAGGCTGCTACCAGCTCACTACCCCACAGTATTTTATCAAGCCAAACTTATATTGTACTTATTCGCCAAATCTTTGATATCATAAAGTACCACTAAAATGCCATTCCTCCTGTGTGTTTATTTCAGACACACCTTAATCTTCCTATGACCCACTTTGATGTCTAATTTGTGTTCACCATGTTGGCTGAAGAGCTCAGCTTGGTTCTCTGCTCTCAGATGAAGCTATCGACCTATTCTGACCGCTTTAAATAGAATTCATCTCTAACATAAATGTCACTCTTTCAGCTGCATGCTGCCTGGATCATCCCTTTTTTCTGCTACCAAATATTTGACTTTGCACTGAACACACTGGTTGCCGTCAGCATTGTGGTTTACCCCAACACCATACAGGATTACTTGCAGCAGCTGGTAAGAGGCCTATTGTATTTTTCCCACAAGAATGTAATAGTGTGATATTGTTAATTAGTGACTATTGTCATTTCACTTCCATTAATCAGTGCTAATGTGCCTGCAACTTCCAATGCTTTGTGAATGGACTATTTCCCTCACCCTCAAATAAATTGTCTGTTGCTCACTGGTTGTTGTTTTGTTGACTCCTGTCCAGCCTGAAAACTTCCCTTACAAAGAGGAGATTGCCTCTCTCAGTAATGTGTGCTTGGTCTTCATCGTGCTGCTCTTCATCAGCTGTATTCTTGGCTTCAAGGTAAGCTCCTCTTCTCCTGCTTTTATGTTTTGTCTCCTGCACAATACCACTTACTGGTCTTTGCAAGGCTGCGAGGCTCACATGGGTGCTTTATTTTCTTATGGTGGAAAAGACATTTTGCGGACGTTTGTGACAGGTGCTAGTGAGTTTTCATATCCCTTACTGTCCAGAAGTGGCTTTGCGATGACTTAAGAGGGATGGAAATGGATTTGCTGCATGTAATTCTGAGCGACGCAGCCCATAAAAACTATATCAAAGATGAAAAAATATAGTTGTACAAAAAAAACAAAAAAAAAACAGGGTTG
>OMLB01062740.1:45834-82161 GCA_900302555.1 Myripristis jacobus | reverse complement strand
TTGTGATAGAAAAAGGAATCACCATCCACCACCTGCTTTGTTTTCCTGTGTGTTTACTCGAGAGCAAGGTTTGGCATCATCTTACAACCTCCCTCACTGCAGCATGAAAAGCCATCACAGATCCAGAATGTGCAAAACAGAGAGCAGATGCCATAAAACATTGCACGCGCTGGTTTTTGTATTACGCGGTAAACACAAACCAAAGGTTCATATTATTTAGAAATCTTGAGGGGGGGGGTTTGAATGGTAACGGGACCACACCATTTCATGTGAACACACACACACACACACACTGAAATTTGTTCAAAGCAAATTTGAGCAAAATTGCTGTTAAACCACATGCCAGTTAGAAGATTTAGTCTGCTGTGTCCAGGCATTGCAGCGCAGGTTTCTATGGCGTTTACGTAGATTACGCAGCAGTTACACTGATTTATAGTTGTTGATGAGGAAAACACTGTCAGTCTCTGTGGAAGAGAGACATCGAACACATGCAAGGGCAGAGGTCGACAATGTTGTGTGGGATGCAACATGTGTGTGACCACCTGCAGGTCTCAGGTCAGCAGCGATCATGTACATGCCAGTTGTGTACTGTTGCATGTCCCACACCTGAGAGTAGACACTGACTCGGTGTCATTACTCTGAAGTGAACTGAGAAGGACACTCACAGCCCTATTTAGACTTGAAACTTAGCAGCTCGTTTGCTGCTGCAGGACTAGGAATCCTCAAATATAACCGGTGCCACTTCATTTCTATCTCTTCTGCATTAAGATTTGCAACGAATTTGACTTCTAAAGTTATTACAGCCAAGCTTCAGAGGGCTTTGGACGCTGCAGTCTGAATATGACAGGTGATGAATGGTTCTCCAGGGAACTGGACAGGGAAGCAGTCTGTGGTACATTTCATCTGGCCCTAAATCACTTGAAGCCACCTATGCAGCATGACATCTCAGAGCTCACTACAGATGGACCTCTGCTGACTGTGCACAATGACATATAGCAAAATGTTTTCCTTGATTATTTAGTATTGTATGAATTCTGTCAGACACAGAATCTGATGTTGAATCCTGAACAAAAGCATTACATAGTGTCCTTGTATTTATATTTCTCCAAATCATGAACTCAGCTGATAATCCTAAATTTGCTCTATCCAAAAGCTGTATATATTGTGGTATGACAACTACCCTGGGTTAAGAATGTGAAATCCGAAGCTGGGTGAGTTGAAATAGGCTGGAGGTGAAAGTGCTTCCTATTTATAATCCCTGTCTTCACTAACGGAAAAGTATCACTTCACCGCCAGTGCCTCACTGGCACTAAATCTGTAATTTTGTCTGAGCTGAGTTGAAAGTGGCATTCATTGTGAAATAATGTTACTGTTATTTTTTTTCTTTCTTAATAATTTACATCATGTATGTTATTTGAGTTGTAAATACAGCAAATTGTTCCTGTGATGCTAAAATGCCACTAAGTTCAGTCATGTTCATTTTTGAATCCTAAAGTAAGAGCCAGGGAAAGAAGACCAGTTTGTTCCCACAGATCAGCCCACTTTTTCCCGACTTTGGCTTAGTACAGATACTTTGTCTTCACTGTCCTGTCTTGGTCAGTCTCTCTCATGCAAACTCTTGTGCTCTCTCTGTACACTCCTGCAATGATACCATCAGCTCTTTTTCATGTGGCTCCTTCTCCTCTCTCTGTAAAGGCCACCAGTAGTCAGTAGTCTCTAGTCAAAATGAAGTCCCTGGCCCTCAGCCTCTTCTGCCTGTTGTGCTGTGATGCAGTTCGGCTGGACAGACGCCGTCCCAGACCCATTGCATCCAGAGGGCGAAATGAGTCTACTGTCCAAACAAGCCCATTGGGTGAGCAATCAAGTGGTCCTGTGTGTGTAGAGAGTTTGTGTATGTCTGCTTTTTCATTCCACTGTCTTGGTGTCTGCCTGTGTTGTACAGCTTGAGGAAATAGGATTCAAAAAGCTCTGGGATGAATTTCCTCCAGTACTGTTGACTGAACTAGGCCTAACTGAGCTTTTAGATTTGTACTCCTTGGTACCCAGAGTCTAAAACTACCTCCTCGATGTCTTTGATCCCAGAGAACCCCTGCAAAGGCGTCCCGCTGGATTTCGTCTTCGTCATTGACAGCTCCCGCAGCATTCGTCCCAACGACTACGAGAAGGTCAAGACCTTCATCGTTAACCTGCTCCAGTTCCTGGGGGTCGGTCCTGATGCAACGCGGGTGGGCCTGCTCCAGTATGGCAGTGAGGTCCAGAACGAGTTCTCCCTCAACACCTACAGCACCAGGGCGGAGGTGGAGCAGGCAGTGAGGAACATGGAGCACCTCGCCACAGGAACCATGACCGGCCTGGCCATCCAGTACACCATGGAGACAGCCTTCACCGAGGCAGAGGGAGCACGACCGGTGAGCCTTCACATCCCTCGTATCGCTATGGTCGTGACGGACGGGCGGCCTCAGGACTCAGTGGACGTGATTGCAGCTCAGGCGAGGCAGGCGGGCATCCAGATCTTCGCTATCGGAGTGGGCAGGGTGGATATGAAAACCCTGAGGGCCATAGGCAGTGAGCCGCACTCTGAGCACGTGTACCTGGTGGCCAATTTCAGCCAGATGGAAAGCCTCATTTCAGTGTTTCAGTCCAAACTGTGTGGAGGTGAGTGGGTAGTGCTCATTTATTTAAAGGAATACATAATGTCTGACAGTTTCATCACATGCCTGATGGAGACCAAAGGTTCCAGACTGAAGCTATTTCTGTTAGCATGAAGATAAACGGTGCACTCAACAAGCAGCAGCAAAAAGGATATGAACACATCCGTTTCAATTTCTCCAAATCTTTGTACAGCATAATCCAAGTATTGATTCTCCATTCGTACACTCAGCACATCCCAAACCAATGTACTTTAGCTAAAAAAAAATCTAAATAAATAAATGTTGGAAAATGGCTCATGCACAAACCTCATGCAGGACTCACGCAGTGCACTGACTGAAGCATCAGTGTTGCCAGTGAGTGGGACCCCTGGCTAACGAAGGAGGCAGGTTTTCAGTTCAGTGAAAGTGTAGGCTGGTCAAGCACAAGTGCTCGTGCATGAGGCCATTTTTTGGAAGTGGTTCATTGAGCGTCAAGAGCTGGATTTTGCTGCATGAAGAGTTTCAGAATTTTAAATGGCCATTTTCATATCCTTTTTGCTGCTGTTTGTCTGCAGCAGTGTCCAATCATCTCTATTCTGACAATAACAGCCACAGTCTCTGCAGTCTTTGTTCCGTTTTTCTGTCTGACATCCATTAAGACAACTTGCCCTGAGTAAATGACACAAAATATGTAGTAGTTGGGTGAAATTCTCCTTTAACGGGAGTTACTGAGAATGATTGATGATTCCTTTCCCTGACATGCTTACTACATTGTGAAGTTCTCCTTCTTTTCCAATTCCTCTCTCTCTGCATCTCTCTCCATCTCTCTCTCTCTCTCAGTTTACATGCTGTTATGCGTGTATTTGTTTAAGTGTTTGTGTTTGTGTATGTTCATGCATGAGTCAGGCTCAGACATGTGTGAGGTGGTGGACCATCAGTGCCAGCACATCTGTGTGAGCACGCCAGCCTCGTACAGGTGCAAGTGCAGGAGAGGCTTCACCCTCAACCCTGATGGCAAAACATGTAAAGGTAAGAGAACTAGTTTTCTACATTGATACTTTGGAGCTGTTACAACCACAGTCCTGTGCTGTTGGTCACTGTGGAATAAGATTGAATAAGATTTTTAAAGAATGGTTTTATACCCCCCATATTTTCTTCTCTCATTTTGAACCACTAATTTGAGCCACTAATTCATTACACAAATGGTGAATTACAGGGGATCAAAACCCAGATTACACTAGTTGTGTTTATTCTACATACAGCCCTATCCTAAAGCAGAAGAATGCATCGTTAGTTTTTTCCAGATCCTGAGCAATTGAGTTATTTCTGCAGAGTAGATAGAAATATTTTTAGACTGGGTTACAGTGGGTAAACACTGTCGATGTTGTTACTCTGTAGGTGAGGATGTGTGTGCCACAGTGGAGCACGGCTGTGCCCACATCTGTGCCAACCTGCCTGATGGCTATGAGTGTCGCTGCCGCCCAGGATACCAACTCAACATAGACCTGAAGACATGCAGCAGTAATATTACTACTCTTACTTTACTACGCCTTGGCTCTCCTCTCCATTTCCCTACATTTTTTTCCTTTTCTGTCTCTGATCTCTCTATGCACACATTTTTCCTTTCCTTTACTTTTACTGCATCCTCCACATATTTCCACATAGCTGTGCCTGTCAGTATAAAACTTGTGGTATTAAAAATACCACACTGAAGTACATGCATGGATTTTTTTTACGGTTTTATCCTGTTTTAGTGCAATATTTCTCCTTGGATGAATTGAGAAATAATCCCCTCGACCATTCTAAATGAGATAAAGCATATATCAAAAGCGTATCAAAAGCAAATTTGCCCAGTCTTGTTATCAGTGATGCCCTTCCACCCACTGTTGGAAAATGTGTCTCCTGCTCCTCTGGTGGACGATCACAGAGAATAAAATGGGGGAGATTTCCTGAAGGAAGTGTGCTTTTGCAATCATCCTTGCAGCTGTTGAAATATGGAGGTGTATCCAGTGTGTCATAATGCTGCCAAATCAAAACAAGTCGGAGATGGTTTGATGTTTGATCTCTCCTGCCTTTGGTTCACAGCTCTGCACCTCCAGATCTCTGCTGCCAGATTCAAGGCACAATATTAACCATACTATTTGTGCTCTTAGTGAGACTGAATTTTGATTTCACTGAGGCACCGTTTTAAGTCTAAGAATAGACATTTGTTTCATTCTCCTGTTGAAAAAATATCAGAATTATTACCCACCCACACTCTTTCTTTAGACGTCTCTGCTTTTCATTTTAAAGTACAGTATGTGTTGATCTGAATCCAAACCTCCCTCTCAGCTCACTGGAGGTGCAGGTAGATGCAGGGTCTGTTCAGCCATCCTAAATCAGTGCAAGTCCTCTTACTGGCCGTAAGCATACTAGTGGCACTGTTCATTTTTTTACGATTACATTTTGGAGCATTTCTGCTTTATTAGACAGTCACAGTGGAGGGAGACAGAAAAGACAGGGCACAAAGAGGGGATGATATGTAGAAAAGGGTCTGGACCAGGTTCAGAACCCAGGCTGCTGCAGTTTAGCCTTAGTATCACATGGTGGGGCTGTGATTGGCCATCTCTTGAAATACTTTTTTGTTTTTGTCAGATTTTAGACATTAATTGCCTCTGGCATTTCAATGTTGTCACTAGGGGTAAATTAAAAAAATGTCAACAACATTGTTTTGTTATGAAAAAAAAAAAGAGTTGTCAAAGATTATTTTTCATCCAAAAATTCACTAACAAAATTAACAGTGACAACTAGCAGTAGTCGTAGTAGTAGCAGTAGGTGCAGTAGTAACAGCAGCAACACAGCAGCACCATTAGTGGGAGCAGCACAGGTGGTTGCACCAGTATATTAGTAGTAATAGTAGTAGCATCAGCAATAATAACAGTGGCAGTAACTGTAGTAGTATCAGGAGTAGTAGTGGTAGTTGTAGTAGTGGCAGTAGTAGCAGCCATGGTAATAGCTATATCAGTAATAGCGGCAGCAGTAGTTTCAGTATTAGTAGCAGTAGTAGCAGTAGTACTATACCAGTATTAACAGTTGCAGTAGTAGTAGTGTATTAATATAATTTCATGCTATTCAGGACCAGACTTCTGCGACCTGGGGAACCACGGCTGTGAGCATGACTGTGTCAGCACCACCGAGTCCTACATCTGCAGGTGTAAGAAGGGCTACGTACTCAATCTGGACGGCAAGACCTGCAGCAGTAAGTTCTTTTGTCCTTTTTAATCAGGTGAGATGACAGGAAACACTTTCTTTCTGACAGAAACAGCTGAGCAAATTATATTTGCAGATTCAGCCAAGGTCACATACATCATACAGAAGAATTATACAGAAGAAAATGACATTGGACAAAGCACATGCTGAAAGCAACAAAGTTTTATGCTTAGCCAAATATATTTTAATGCGACACAGCACTGGCTGTTCAGGCGCTGTCATCTTTGGAGGCGTTTTGGAAGCCTGTTTTTTTATTGGCTACATCTTATCAACATGCAGGACCTCCTACAGGTACTTGAGTAAATATGATTGAACAACAAACACAAATCTAGCCAGGCTTAGTGGCTGTAAAACTGTAAAATTTAAAACAGTGAAATTCAATTATGAAATTAAACAAAGGGCTCTGTAAACATAATCAGTTAAAATTAATTTCTGAGGTCATCGGCTGATTGATTGTAAACACTCTTGTTTGCAAAACACTCACATAACCTAAAGAGAGGGTCACAGAAGAGAATATGTATTTCACTTTTATCCCCTTTACAACACAAACTACACATCTGAACAAAAACACTTCCCTGTTTATGCAATCAGCTTTATTTCAGGTCATACTGTACAACATTTTTAGTAACTTAGTGCTTTGCTTAGGCACAGGGACTAATGTGAATGCTTACTTTTATCATTTTCTTGATGTTTATGCCTGGTGTTGCTATTCTCTTTATGCTGAACAACACAGTTCTTGGCATCGAGATGATAATAACTTGAACACCATTCTGAAAGTTATACCCAAGTGTTGTAAACTCTTAGTCACAAATATTAAAGTATTATGCTTTGCTTTGCTTTCCTTATGCTATCCTTTTCCCTGTGCCTTTTAATCTTTTTCAACTAATGCTTCACAGAGATTGACCACTGTGCTGATGGGAAACACGGCTGTGAGCAGGAGTTCATGAACACCGAGGACTCGTGTGTGTGTAAATGCAGAGAGGGTTACACACTCAGACCAGATGGGAAAACATGCAAGAGTAAGTCTCACCTGCTTCCTTTTAGTTTGAGCTCTTAGTGCCAACCAAGAACAGTTTGATTTTAGTTCTGCAGCACCCTCCACTATTCTTCTTCAGAAATTCTCCAATTAAGTAAAAACATGGAAATCACCAAAAAGTGGAGACAATTGGTTTACAGTGGACAGCGATGATATGCAAATAACAATTCAACCTTACAGATTAACAGATTGTACTTTCTAAGTAAAGCTCTTACTTGGTCTTAACTTTAACTGCTGTGAGTGATTAATGTTATTCCCTGCAGAGATTGACCACTGTGCTGATGGGAAACACGGCTGTGAGCAGGAGTTCATGAACACTGAGGACTCGTGTGTGTGTAAATGCAGAGAGGGTTACACACTCAGACCAGATGGGAAAACATGCAAGAGTAAGTCTAAAAAGATAAATCATGATAAAAGTATAGAGTGTTTTGATGAGATGCTATAGACGTAATTTATATTGTAAATTATGTAGATTTTGGGGCGGTGACACCAAGTTGATCCTTTTTTTTGCTGTTGTCATGGGGTGGAAGTGAACTAAATTCATAGCATAATCTTTCCTCAGCATGTTCTGTGACTGTGTCTTTTTCCAAGCTGGTATTACATGTTACGTAATTTTGAGTGAATTCTGAATGAGTTGTGAGGTCAGCGTTAATCCCCTTGCTCCCTAGAAATTCCTGTTTTGTTTTTTGTTTTTTTTCCCCCTGACAGGATTAAAGGGGATATTTTGTGTTTATGTGCAGCACGATGGGGAATTCGTGTCCTTAGATAGTCGTTCTGCACATTTGTAGCCTTTCTCATTAAATATGCATCACTTGTTTATAATTTTAACAAGCATGAGGACTTATAGTGATAGTGGCTTGCAGCTGAGGATGTAAATTTCCATTATGATCATACTTTTGTTTCAAACCGAATTGAAAGTATTTCCTCTACGCCAAACATGAAAGTCATTTTAATGTGAGCCCTTCAGCAAAGCCTGTGTCAGTCACACAAGCAATAAACAATTTTAACAAGAGCCTTTACAACATAATATTCATCGCTGCCCCTCAGGTCTGGATCTCTGCCAGACAGTGGACCACGGCTGTGAGCATCAGTGTGTCAGTGCCACCGACTCCTACGTGTGCAGGTGCTTTGAAGGATTCACACTGAATGAGGACGGCAAAAGCTGCAGAAGTACGCTCCTTCTCTTGATGTAAACCTGTTATCTGCTCCTCATGATCATCATTCAGCCGATCATCTTGTAGTTTTACTGTGACACCAACATTTCAAGCTGCTTTCCTGGCTGTATGTGAGGTCTTATCCTGAGAAATCTCATTTGATTCAAAGGATGCAGCATTAAATTCAAAATTAACCTTCAGCTAAATGTAAACTGTGTCAGCTCAGCTTTGCATATTTTATTGTTTTTACTACTATAAATCAATGATTAAATGAAAATGCTGTAGCGGTAAACCTTATTAGATAACGTAAGATAGAATAGCCACTTTAATAACTGATGATCTTTATTTCTACCACTCTTTCTAGGGGTGACACTTTAAAAATATTTTTTATTTTGGTTTTGGTTTTGGTTTCTTGCACCTGTCCTTCTATTTTCTTGTTTTCCCTTATCTTGGTTATATTTATTCTCTTATACATGACACTAGATGAAATAAACAAGTAAAGTTTACACTGTAAAAAAAATCTCTATTTTGACATGTCTTGTCAAAATAGTCTCAAGTTCAGTCTCAAAACCTTCCTTTTTTAGTAAGTGGGAAAAAAAGCCAGCGGGATGAGATAATGGTCTCCAAGTCCACTAGTATCAAGAAAATGACACTTCAAATCAATAAATTCTGGAAACAAGTTGATTATCATTGAAAACATGTGGGATTATCTCGTCTCACCTGCAGAGAATGTAAACAATGAAAACAACAAGTAAAACTGAAAAGAAGAAGGATTTACTTTACTGATATTACAGCCAGAATCGAGTTAACAAGCGTCATGTCTTTGTTTTTGACAGAGGTGGAGTGTGGCGAAGGAGTCATGGATCTGGTGTTTGTGATTGACGGCTCCAAGAGCCTGGGCTCTGCCAACTTTGAGCGGGTCAAGCAGTTTGTCAAAGCCATTGTGGACTCACTGGACATTTCCAGAACAGGCACACATGTCGGCCTTCTGCAGTATTCCACCAAAGTCCGCACGGAGTTCACCCTGAGCCGCTTCACCACGACTCAGGACATCAAGCAGGCTGTGGGCCGGATGCAGTACATGGGGAGAGGATCCATGACCGGGTCAGCCCTGCGTCACATGTTTGAGTACAGCTTTTCAGCCAAAGAAGGTGCCAGGGCAAATACTCCCCGTGTGAGCATTGTGTTCACTGACGGACGATCGCAGGACGATGTCTCTGAATGGGCCAACAAGGCAAAGAACGCTGGTACAGCTGGTTCACTCCATGCTTTCTACTGTCCCAACTATTTCACCGTGCACTCCCCACTTAGTTCAGCTCACAGTGTTGTTGAAAAGTAGGACATTTTGCTGTACAACAGAACTGAATCAAAGTCTTCCTGATGACAGTTTCTCCTCATTATGCTGTTTTCTGTCACTTTCAGGAATCACAATATACGCCGTGGGTGTTGGCAAAGCTATCGAGCAGGAGCTGAGGGAGATAGCTTCAGAGCCTGATGACAAGCATCTGTATTATGGGGAAGATTTTGATAAAATGGGAGAAATTGCAAATAAGCTGAAGACAAGGATATGTAAAGGTACTCTCTGCATGACTGACTGAATTTAGTTTATCAGTAAAGAGGCTCCCGGCATGCAAATCAATGGGGTCTCCACATGACACAAATCTAAAATGATACAACACTAAGTAAAAATGAAAATGTAAAAATGTGTTATTCTCATTGAACATACAGTGCTGGATGAGGGACTTTCAACTGGATGAGGGATGCGTTATGCTGTATGAAGTAAAAATGCCTGTTTTTTTCTGCAGAATGTTATTGCAAAAAGCATTACCACACAAGCAATAACATTTTTTAATATCTTACAGTGCTCGCTGTCACTTGATCAACATCGCTGAAACAGAATTTTCAGGTTTTCTTTATGTTCAAATGCCTTTACATATCAGATTACTGAATGAAATGTTGGTGTTCCTGGTAAAATGCATTATCACAGTTTGAAGTGTGCAGGAAAAAGACACTTTCTAACACAGAAGTGGTGCATCACTGCCCCCTACTGCCGCCATGATGTGTCGTGATCCGATCAAAACAATGGTGGTACCTGTTTGATGTTGGCAGTAAATACTTTTGTGAATAGATCATGTCCAGTGCATAATATTTTAACTAATCAATAGCAACTGCAAAGGCGCCTTCTCCGAACACAGCGACTGCTTTTCAACAGGGTGTTTTAAATTCCCGGCAGGGAGACGTTGAAAGGGAAACCTGCAGGGGAAAATGTTGAAAGTGTCACTCCCTCGTCTTTGAGTTTTTGAGAGGGCCTGAAAAAATGAAACAGATCCAAAGACGGGAAAACTTTTCATCTGACTCATTTCTCTCCCCACAGACAAGCCATCCGATGAAGAGATGTGTCAGTGTGAGAATGTGATGAGGTTTCAGAAACAGGTCACAGAGAAGCTGAAGAACCTGGCACAGAGTAATATCCTTCCATAAAGGGCTAATCCACCTTAAAATTAAATTAACATCCAGCTCATGACTCAAGCAGCCTCGGTCAGATCTGTCTCTGCCAAATCTTTCTCCAAAAGTCCCCTACTGCACTGCAAACAAATGGATGATACTTATATTTTCAAGTATTTTATTTAACTATTCAAGATCCAAAGAAAAACATTATGTGATTACAGTTTTGGAGGGGATTTTTTTAAAATCTATTAAGGATATTTTTCCAGAGTAGGACCTCTGTGCTACCAAGCTACTACCCTTAAAATAACACAGTAAGTATCCACAATAGATCATTAGATCCTGTAAAATGTACTTAAATTTTAGGTCATATTTTTGTTAAGAAAACCATTCAATTGCTGGCAATTGCTGAACTGGAGGTATCAAAAAACGTAGGCAAGTCTCTTGATTTTTCATTTTAAAAAATCAAGAGAGTTGTAATCCATGCTATGAATTGGACACATGACAGTTATAATACAAACTAGCTTTACAAATACCTTTTTTGTTTCAGGGAAAATCCATGAACTTCCCAGGATAGATAATATTTTCAGATTTTGACTATACATTGCTTTAAGATAAGAAATTTCAGAAGGTGGTGTTTTATTGTGTGTTTGTTTTGTTTTATAGTGTCTTTCTTTAACATGATTACTTGAAGCTATGTCAAAGCGGCTGGAGACACTCGGGAACCAACTCGTGCAGGAGTGAAAGGCTCAGATTCGACCTTCTCTAACCTGCAGTGTAGCATTCAAGGGGTCCTCACCGAGCTACACTGAAACATATGCAATGCTTCCTAATGAAACTGCTGTTTATACACTATTGTAGACAACATGTTTTTTTTTATTTTGTATAAAACTGGAGAACGATATTAAAATTGTATCTTTGCCAACTAGAGGTATTAAAACAGAGCATTTTTATATGGCAGGTCCGTGCAGCTTCAGGATCTAAACACTCCTGTGTGAAAAGTACTTTATGTAATGACAAACCAAAGTAATAACACTTTGTACATTGAAAAATAAAGGGTCATGTCTCCTAATTTGTGTATTTGTCTGATTTTATAATGATGAAAACTTTATCTCCAAGTCGTCTATGGTACGTACATATATTACCTTCAACGAAAACTCTTCTCTTACATAGTCCTTACATAGCTAGTAGTGCAATGTGATCTGTACAGACATATATAGTCCACATCAACAAGTATTATACATGAGTGTATATTCCTGCTGTGTTCAGACTGAAAAGGCTAAACAACCAATAGGATATCTGGAACTGAAACTTGATGCAGTGCAAACCCAAATTATTGAAAGTGTCCAGATTTTTAATTTAATTTAATCTAATCTCATTTTATTTTATGTATTTGATAGTTTGACCAATAATTTCATGAAAACTCATTTATGGAAATGCTTCATAATCACATGTTGCTACCCCAAACCTTACCACAAGGTGGTGGATCCTCTCCAGTGGAGGATACTCCTGTGACAGGGAGGAGGACAAGTCACACATAGACACACACACACACGCCTCCTCCTGAATGTGAAGTGAGTGTGAGTGGGAGGCAGTCCTGGGATATTCACCAGTAGTTGCCTGCACTGCTTAGCTGCTCACAGCAGAGCGTTGTCTGGGGCAAGAGGGCAGCAGGCCATGCATGAACACATAGGCAGACAAGGGGAGATGATGGTGCCCAGCTGCTTTTAGGAACCGAAGAGCTGTCCATGTTTTCACTACTAGCCCTTCTCTGTCTTTGCTAACAGAGAGCACTGGGACTTTTGCTCACTCATACAATAGTTTCTAGCTTTTCCATCTAACTGCATCTCCTGAAGTCAACTCATTTTTTTCTCTTAAAAATGGGTTGCTCCTCATCCAGTGCACAGACTGTTGACCAGGAGAAAAGACCAGGTACAAAGCCAGAGGAGAGCAATGGAGATACTTTGGGTAAGTACTGATGAGAAAGTATCACCGCCAGTCTAAAAATGCCGTTTAAAAGGATCTTGTATCTTGTCTCTTTTTCTCATTAGTTATTGTTGAGAATGCTTAGTAGGTTTTGTCAGCATATAGTTGAAAGTCTGCACTATTTTTCTTCAGTGAAGTCTTGTTGAGGGAGGCGTGACTGCTGCCGGTTGTGCTGGTACACTGTGTGCTTTCTCACTCTCCTCTGGTGAACACACTACTACCTCTGGACAGTGTGAGAAAGTATCATCATATTTAGCCATGTTTAGTATTATCATGTTCATTCAAGTCATTAACCTGCTGTCACTGATCTTTAGTCAGTCATTTCAGGCCTGATATCCTCTGTCAGAGTTTTGACAAAACTATAAACTGCACTGTGTGATGTATTGATGAAATGAGACCAGAGAGGGAACTGACTTGTATGATCATGTTTAATTCTACACCTATTCCCATTCCATAAAGCTAATTGGGCATTATAGTTGAACATAAATTGGTATACCAATGCTAGACCTATGAAAATGCGAAGCTCACAGTAGCACGCTGTGTTTCTGCAGTTCACTTACAGCCTGAGGCACGAGTTCTGACCCAACCTGTTTGCTGTGATTCAAGGCAGAGCAGCCTTGTCAGAGCAATTTTCTTCAACACACACCTGTTCACTGAAATCTACCGTGATGATTTTAAGGTGTACAGAAGGGTTTCTTCTCTGTAGTTTGGGAATCAGCTGTGTTAAATGGCTCAGATGGCGATATGTGCAATGTCTATCCAAAATTTGCATGCAAAGGGACCCACAAAAAGGCGTGCCTGAGTTCGAGTTGCGGCCTCTCCCATGTCCAGTGCACATGCATGCGTGCCTGCTAAACCACAGAAGTGCTGCAAACCTGTTCCAGAAATATATGGCTTTCACAAACAATAGATGAAGAGTTGCAGATGAGGAGAGGCAAGAACAAGACTGATGTCCTGTTGGAGAGAAAACATCCAGTGCTGCACCATTGCACAGGACAGCAAACCCTGGCCCTTTTTTTGTGAATGGCATGTACATGTGTAGTCACGTTCTGTACAAGGGAAAGGAGGCGGGCAGTCGCCTTGGTCTGTTTGGCTGTGCATGTGGACTCTAAGCCTGCATAGCCATCCACTGAAATGCCTGACACAGACCATGATTGTCCATTCATGAGTGAGACCTGCTGCCACATGGGTATTTCATGCCAGGCACAGCTAAGAGGGATTATGCAACTGCTTCATCTACAGTATGTGCTGTTCTGTGTGCTTTGCTGCATCACTCTCTGCCCCACTACATGCACAGCTGGTCATGATTTAGCTTGGAATCCACTCATTTTGCATAGATAATCTACAACATTATTGGAAAGTACACCTCTTTGCATGTGATTTTTGTTTACTTAAGTCAAGGTGACGCTTTAATTTGAATAAGGACAAGCTTTAGTCTGAAATTTTCTGAGGGCTTTAGAAATACCTTAAAAAAGGGTTAGGGTTAGGGTTAGGGTTTCTTAGTTATCATTTAGGAGGCAGGAACAGTCATAAAAGCAGTTTTTCTTGCCATCATGAAGAAGCTGCCAAACTGGCTGGATTATAGTTCCTTTGTAGCCATTTATAGAGCTTCCATCTTTACACTATGTCATTTTGTGTTGTTTGAGTTGGGGCATTGTTTCTCCAGCCAGCCAGCCACAGTCACCTGGAGGGGCTCTGTGCCTCTCCAGGGTCTTGCGTCACTCTGACAAGAAGACCGGTTATTGTGCTCTTTGCCCTGGCTAGCTTCTGTAAAGTGGGTGTATGGGTGGAGGTTTTAAATTATACAGTGTGCAGTCTGTTTCTCTGCCTGCTGTATGCCATCCAAGCCATCAGTGGTCCCATCCCCTGTTCGGGCCCCCCTGTGCCCCCCTTGTTGTGCTCCTCTTCAGCCCCAGCCAGCCATGCCACTGTTTTGACTGGGATCTCTGTCATCTTTGGCTGCTAAATCATGTTGACACACGAGTCATCCATGCCTAGAGAGGCTGTCTCTGTCTCAGCCATAACACACACACACACACACACACACACACACACACACACTTCAGCACCAACTCTAGTGTACAATGCAGACAACAGCTTTTCATTCTCTGTGTTAGATTGGGGGCGATAGCACCAATGGACTGTTGCTTGAAGAATTGGAGACCGCAGAGGGAAATGTCAGAAACCTTTACAGAGAGAGCATGTTTAATAATGGAAGGCTGTTCTACCGTATTGGATGCTGTGGATTTTTGAAATGAGGACAGAGGCACAAGACATTTGGTTATGACAAACTCTGCAATTCAGATCATTTTTCAGCATTTGCAGGCCTACAGAGCAGCGTAACTTGATCCAGATGTGCCTTATTAACTGTCACCCTTCACTCCACCCTTACTCACCTCCCCCCACACCAAACTAGCAATTTTTGCTTGCTTGCTTGCTTCACAAGCCAAGGAAATTGCATAACAATCATAAAACAGAAAGCCGGCAGAAGTAAAGTCATATAACTAAATATGAAAAAAAAAGTATAGTTATAAAATTCTGGAGCTCAGCTCAGATTTTGGCTGTTGAGAAATATTTCAGTGGCCCTAACCAATCTCTTTGTTAGTTGTTCTTCCATTGGCTCATTTTCGTACAGGGTGCCAGGCCGTCACATTCCCTTCCACTCATCGCTCCCTGTCCTTTTTACCACTACTGACAGACAAATAAAATCAGGAAGCTGCAGCGTCCAAGCTATCCACCCATTCAGCTAACTGAATCCGTTCAGTTTGTCTGACTTGTGAGCAATGTCCACCCCGTGTTTGTGTGAAAAAGTTGTCACTAACAAAAAAAAAACTGTCCTCTGCAAGGTGTTGTGCATTTCAGTAGCTGACATTTGAGTTGAGGGGACCAACAGTGCCATTGTTCCATGTCTTCTGCAGTTTCATACCCAGGGGCTGGAGTTTCACTAAGGAGAGAAATAGGGGTCTAGAAACAAGGATAAAGCAGGAGTTATTGTCCAAACATGAGATGCAGAAAAGTCACTCTCATGTGTATCTTATTTCCTCTGTGCATGCCTTGCTTGTCTTCCGGGCTTAAGGCAAATACAGGTTTCAGAAAATCACTTTTGCAGGAACGGAAATTAAAGGATGTTTTCTTAAGCGCACATTCGCTGTCCTTTATTGTTTATCTTTTCTCCATTTGTCCATGCCTAACTACAGTTTTACTGAGGCAAAACTTAATAGTTTAGTGCATGGGTATCACAACAAATTAAGCACCAAGACGGTTAAATTAGAATTCATTGGTTTAATTATTTTTTACATCTATGAAATATTTTCCACAGTCAGATAAGTAAAGAATGAAATATTGTTTATCAAGTAACTCTATTGTATAAAGGAGGAATGGATCATTTAGGTGCATTATGTTGGCAAAGGTGTTGTCATGGCAAAACTGGTAATATATTAACAAAGTCATTCAATTGACAGATTAGCTCAAGGATGGTTTCAGACCCCCTACAAGTCTTGCAAGGAAAAAAAACAACAACAAATTGTTGCTAGGCGGTGTCTTGCAGTCAGTGTCAAAGATTAAGAGAATATCATTTGTTAAAGAGACTGATGATGAGATTTTCTACTGCCACTTGATCTTTAAGTATCCTCTTTTCCTCCTCATCATTCTCACAGGTAAGACAGATGGAGAAAAGACTGTTTACCATCTACTAACTTTATAATCTTGTTTAGGGTAACTTGAACTAACCTTTCCTCTGCCTATCTCTCTACTTACAGCGGTCAGAAATGGCATCATTGCAGAAGATGCAGAAACCATCGAGGACCAGATGCAGCTGCCTGTGCAGAGTGCCTTACCAGATGATGTGCAGCCGGGGGCCGATGATGAAGCCGAGGCTGTGCTAGTGGCCCTTGAGGCCCAGGAGGATCTGGGCTCTGGGGAGGACCTCCTGGCTGCTCCAGAACCAAAACTAGAGCCAGCACCAGACGCCCCCACAGAAGTCTCTGCTGAACCTGTGACCGCTGCAGCAGTGGTGGAAGTGGTGCCACCAAAGGAGGAAGCTGCTCCTGTAGAAACTGTAGAGAGTGAGGCTGCTCCTGAGGTTGAAGCTGTTGTTGAGGCTAAAGAGGAAGCCCCTGCTGCTGAACCTGTTGTAGCAGCACTGACAGAAGCCCCTGCTGTTGTGGCAGAGGCAGCTGATGTGCCAGCTGAGGCCCCTGCTGAAGTTGCTACCCCTGCTATTGAACCTGTTGTAGCAGTGCAGGCAGAGGCCCCTGTTGTGGTTGAGGCGGCCACGGTGGCAGCTGAGGCCCCTGTTGAAGCTACTGCCTCTGTGCAGGCGGAGGCTCCAGTTGAAAATGTTGCAGTAGCTGAGGCCTCAGCACCAGTTGAGGCTGGAGAGAAAATAATAGATGTAGAGATTGCTGCAGCAACTGTTCCAGAGATGCCAGCTGCAGCTCCAGTTGCAGTAGAGACCCCGGCTGAGCCTCAGCCTGCTGCTGAAGACACCAAAGACATCACTACTGCCCCTGCTGAGGCAGAGGCAGCCTCAGCTCCAGGTCCTCAAGCTGAATCTGCTGCTGTTGAGGCTGTCAAGGAGGCTGAGGCTCCTGAATCCACACCAGTAGTTTCAGAAACCTCTGCAGAGGCAGCACCCGCTGCTCCTGATGCGGTACCAGCAACAGTTTCAGAGCCTGCAGTGGACAGTGCAGCCCCAGCAGAAGCTCCTGTGGTCGTGCCTGCTCCAGCAGCCCCAGAAGCAGCCCCAGCACCAGCTCCTGCTGCCCCTGAACCCACACCACAGGGTATGAGGCAACTCCATATTACTGTCACTCCTACCCTGTCAGAACTTTAGCATGTTTCTTGCCAGATTTTGAGGAACAACTCACTGTCCCTTCTTGTTAAATTCTCTAATAGCATAGCAGAGTTAAACAGAATCCCAGAAAAAAAGTTATATCTAGCTATTTAGAGCAGATATGCATTTATATTTTAGAGGTAACAAAATGCACTGGAATGTGGTGTGGCCACATGTCTTCAGTGTATTCATAAACTTTTATTGGCTGTAAGGTGAGGATTCAAGCTGAGCACCAACTGTCATTGCTAACATGAGTGTGTCCCCAGGGGAGTTTAAAACAGGTATTCTAGCTCGGTGACTTACCATAATGAACTCACTGAATAGTTTCCTGAAAAACCTGTCATGCTCACTCGAACTCTAAATAGAAGTTCTGCCCTGCCCTGGACAAAGAGAGTTATTTTGGGTGTTGGTCAGGCCATCCAGCACTGCCACAGGCTCAAAAAGCTGAGGCATCTATGCAAAAATGCATTAGGTGCATCAGGGAGGCACTAAGCATGTTCAAACAAGCAGCAAGAGGTGAGTGACTGATGGGAGCAGACTAAGTAATGCACAAATAGATAAGATCTTGTTTACATTCTGGTGAAAAATAAATAATCAGTCACCAGTCAGAACATCTAATCCATCCTCTTATCAGTCAGATGCCTGGAAGACAGTTATTGTTGAAAGACAAAATTTCACAAGACCACCCCCTCAGAAGCTCTGACTTTGGTTACTATGGGGGTATCCAATACACACAGCAAGCTACAACAAACTCCCAGTGAACCATTTAACTATTCTTGTAATGAACAGTCCATGCAGATTTCTTTGTCAAACTCCTGCTGTGATTGGTTGGAGCTGACAAGATGAACAGGACGGATATTGTTAGAGCCATGAGGCTGAACAGATGATGCAGTGTGAAGGACAGTGAAAGCAGCCACACACACACTCTTCAGTGTGGCGGTTATAGCTCGAGCATGTTGTCAGCGTAACAGCCCCAGTCACGTTACTCTCACATATTGTGCTCTATTGTGAGCGGACGAGATGATAATTATGCCCTGTCGCTTCGAATTACATAAGACAATGTAAATTCCCTGTGGGCCTGACTGGCCTTGAGTCACCATGCAAATGTATGGCGCACACAAAAATGCACCATCTTTGAAAGAGAAACCCAGTGATGTGTAATACACTCTCTGTTACTTTGTGTGCGTTATCTGCACATCTTGCTATACTGTCCTATGGCAGCCACCTCCTTGTTCATTTGTACACTCACAGTAACATCTATTCTGTCATTTACAACATCCTGTAACAATACAGTTTACAGCATATATGAACCTTTCCCACAAAACTGAAACCAGATCTACTGTGTTTTAAAGATGAAACATGAATATATAGATTTTTTTTTACATGCACGTCCACAATATGCAGAATTTTATGCTGCTGCATTACCAAATATAATTAAGACATCCACTGACTTTTCTGGAAGAGAGCGACCTGCTCAAACAAGGAACTAAGGACCCTCTCTGTGCTGTGGGCTGGTTATGTCACAGCATTATGGGAACAGTATAGTGGTATGCCAGATCCTCACAAGGCAGCAGATTCTTCTGTTGTCACAAACTCTCCACTGTTGGTTGAGAATGACACAGTGAAACACACCATGTAGATGAAAGCAAAAACAATGTTCTTGAGGACAGCTTTGATGGACTTGTTCTTCTGATTGATCAGTCAGGTACATATGAGGTTGAATGAAAGGGGTTGCAACCAAACCATTCTGACTGCAGTGGAGTTAAACTGATCTGACAGGATCAGTTTAATCACTGACTAAGTATGCCAGCCACGTAGATGCACATCCAGTGGTCTGTTTCCCAGTGTATGGGCAATTCCCATTGATTCCAATACAGGCTCCATTCCACTTAAAGTACATGCTGTACTTTTAGGGCAGAGACGCCCCTCCAGGCAGCATGTGCATAATGGTCTGGTCAGGAAGAGGCATTGCATAACTCTCTGAGACGCTCTTTCTTGTTCTGGAGGCAGACCATAAATATTTCTATGTGTGTGCGTGTGTGCGTGTGTGTATGTAGGTTCAAAGGTCAGATTTCTTGCTAGTAAACTGAAAAATGCATGGCTCTGCAGAGCCACATGTGCTGGTACGTTAGAGGGAATAATGGCTCAGAGGTTTTCTTCTGTGAAACATAGTAGATACTGTTGATATGGCTTTAGTGATGAAAAAAATCATCATTAAAATGTGTCAGCTGAGCTCGAGCCTCCAGAACATGGTTGACTTAAATGTAATGTTTTGTATGGGACTGCTAAGAGCTGACTTCCTGCTTGCGTGTGTTTGTGTTTGTGTGCGTGTGCAGCAGAGGTGGGGGTGCCAGCAGCTGAGGCCTCTCAGGAAACAGAGAGTGAGAAAGCCAAAAAGGAGGACTGAACTGGTAAGACCCGACCAACACATGACAGCTGGACAGGATCATTCACCATACTGATGTTACTGTGACTGCCTTTGGAGTCACAGGCACCAAATTAAGCTATGTGCATCGAGATACCCACTGACAGTTAATTAGCTGTGTAAAATTAGAGCACTGAACAGAAAAAAGTAATATTTTAACAAAAACCGGCTTCATTTGATGTCATTTGATTGCTAACTGTAATCTATCTAATCAACAAGGGAGCAGAGAGGATTTGACTCTCGGCATTACTTTGACTTCACTACACACTATGTTGTGTTAGATAGCATTAAGCTGATCACAGATGCCTCAGGTTTATTACCCTGCTCACTTCTCTTTTTTCATATCCTCTTTCAGACATGGATTTGAGACCTTTTGCAGAAGAGACCAACCAAAATAATGAAAACACCCCAAAGATGCAAGTGTAAAGGCAACTGGAGAGCAAGAACGTGAAGCAACAAAACAATACATTTAATATCAAAATTATCTTATCACAGCTCACTAAACGGTACACCAGCTACATTAACATGTCTGGTTAGTCTCACACACCACAGTGCCTTAATACATCGTTATTCAGGAAAGATTAAGATTTTTTCCCCCTGTATTTGTAAATATAATCCTTTGCACCTGTGATATAATACAGTTGTTGTTGTTTTTTTACAGAGAAATTAAGTGCCTGGACTCACATACGTTGATCATAGTGTATGTGCAGTGAAAACACTCACGATAGGCTAGGTGAAGCAAAAGGATGCAATACTCAGAAAAACTGTGAAGTCCTGGTTCAGATTGTATTGCCTTACTCTCTTATCAATGACAGACCAGTAATGTACTGAACGGCTTTGTGTGAGGAGGCCTGGCTACAAGAATCCACATCTACTTCAGTTCGCTGCTCCTGTGAGGAATACAAGCCAAACACATTGCAACTGTGAATGAAATGATGCAAACTGCTCTAAGTTATAAACCGAACTGGACGGTGACAGAAACACTGGCTAAATTTACACTGCCAGCTAAAATCTGACGTCCCCTCCCCCCACCTAAATGTGACAGATCTGAGCTTCAGTTTCCATGTGTTTTTCACCAGTTAAAAAAGATCCCATTTTACTGACATGGATGACATTTTTTAGATTTGTTGGAGTGTAAATTCTGCCATAATCCCACATTTTTGTTTTTGAGTTTACACAGATTTTAATTACAGCCTTGCTAATAAGGTTTATTTAACAGAAATGACAATACTAAGGGTTGAGTATTAGAGACAGAGTGTACAGTATGATGTTGATAAGAGCTTCTCGATGTTGCATGCATCCTTTTTTTTTTTTAACTTTTTTTTCCTGCTGTTTTATCATCACTTTGTTACGCTTTATGGAGGAATCATGATTGCAATATTTGTGTTCTGAAGATGCGTGAAAGGAGGAGGAAATGTACCATGTGTGGAAATGATGCGTGAAACCTCTCTCGGGCTGAGGATGTAGAAGATCCAGGTTTATTTATTGACATGCCATCTTGCTGTTTCACGAGGCCATTTTGCTGCAGCTGTAGAGTGACGCATCACTTAGAGGGCATAATATTTAACGCACCATTGTTTCTACATTCTGTGCTGCAAAAGTGTAAAGTTCCTAGAAAACATTAGCTTACTTGTGTGAGATGGGATGGAAGTTGTGGGATGTTTGTTTTGATGTCTGATGATCTCTCTTTATCTATTCAAGTCCTTGGAAGTGCTTATTCTTCTGTAATATATCCATTCTCTAAGCTTTAGCTGTGATGCCGCTAACCTTTTAGTGTACAGAATAAATAAAGTCTTACCTACTAATAACTGTGCCGCATTTGTTTTTTGAGCTGAGGTGTGCACCAAACTCTGTTGAAGAGTGGGATTCGGAGCTTTGGCAGCCATTTTTCTGCGTGTTGTAAAATGAATTCTTTAAGGAATACACATGGCCCTTTGGCCACCTATTAAGCGATGAGAACAGATACCAAAATCATCTATGTGCCCCAAGTAGATTATTCCACCGGCGGCCCACAGTCAACCAGGCTCTGCTGTATTTACCCTCGTTCTGCCTCTGCCTCGTCCTCTCCGCCTTTGTTGTCGTTTCCCTCAGCCATGTTTGGCTCCTCTGCCTGTCATCTAGACCAGAGTTATTATAGTTTTGTATTTTTCATTACTTTTTTATTATTATTTTTTTTTTACAATTTTGCTTTCTTTTAAAATTTTTGTTGTCAATTCATTTTGGTTTGATTTAGTTTCCAGAGTTGGTTTGCTCATTTCAGTTCAGTTATTGTTGTTTCAAAATATTTAGTTTTTCTCAGTTTCAGTATTTTTTTTAATTATCATTATTATTATTATTATTATTATAATGTGAGGGGTATTTGTGGTAAAGACGTAAGAAGTTCAGAATGGGTATTCCAATACAAACTCAACACTTTGTGAAGGCAGCTGACGTCCCAGTGTCAGTAAACATTCTGCACCAACTCCTCCTTGTGCTTGTTGTGCTGACAAACTTGACCAAATTGGCAAAGATTAAAATTAAATACATTGTTGTATAATCTTTATTTTACTTTAGTCAGTTTTGTAAGCACACAATATTGTTTCAGTTAATTTTTTTTCTAAAGTCTAGTTGTCATTTTTATTTCAGTGAACTAGCTTTAGTTTTTAGTTTAGTGAACTTTAATAACCTCGGTCCAGACCGAGCTGCCACCCACCTGGCTGGTCGCCGCACTCGCCGCACCCGACCCAAAAATGTTTTTTGTTTTTTTTTCTGCTTCTTCCCTTGCATGAAATATCCTTACTGTAGGTGTTGCACTTTGCTGTGTCATTATTATTATTATTATTATTATTTTAAATGAAGCTAAGCCAAGCTGTCAAGCATTTGCTGAGGTCATCCATGGTCCAGGATGTCAACAGATGTGTCTCTTCTCACATGCAATCTTGACGTCTTTCTTTCATTCATTTCCACAACAAGGCCAGATCAACATCTTTATGACACAAGGCGGTGGTGCTCATGGGAAACACAGTCGTCATTCCGGAAACACTGCTGCTTTTGTCCACAAGGGCTGCAAAAATCATCATAAAATCAAGGTTCCTTGTAGTTGCTTTAATGTAACCTGTAGAGAGGGACAGCTGAGAGACAAGACTGACATTTTGGTAAAAAAGAGATGTTTATTTTCCCTGTAGATTGATAATTTTTTTTTAAAACAGAATGTCATTCGCTCAACATATGTCATGCAGTCAAGCCTATTTTACATGAGCAGCCACATATTCATATGCTGCTTAGTGCTGAAAATTTGGCCTAAGGGTGGCACTATCCAGAACTGGTTAGAGCGGTTCCAATTTAATCTGTTTAATTATTTGTATGACAAAGAATGTATTTGACACACATTGTAAAACAAAGGCAAACATACATGAATCGACCACTGAGGCAGAACATGTGCACGTACATCACCGAGTGAGCTGAGAGTTCAGACAGGTGGAGAAAAGGGTTCAGCTACTGACATGCAACAGCACAGACTTCTGCATGCACTCCGAGTTCAATAAAAACACACCATTAAAGTGAATTAAAACATTTATTATTCATCCATCATTTACCATCTACCAGAGCAGACAGTCATGGCTATGACTGGTGCCAACACAGACTGGCACTGTAACTCAATACAGCAAACAAGAGTGGGCACCTTTCAGCCATTGTACCTGAAATGTGAGCACAGGGAATATAAAACGTGTTGCAGTTTAGAGACTGTTTCCAAACACTCCTAATCAATGTTAATGAGAGAGGAGAAAGTGCTGCAGCAGTCTGCCGTTGTAAAACTATGCCAAGGTAAGGTGGACCTACTGACCTTCGTCACATGTCGTGAGCCTGCAGTAATGATCATTTAATGCCTTATAAAAGCTAATACATCTATTACAAATTATCAATTGGACAATCAGTCCAAAGCAGGAAATTTGTTAATTCAATTTCCACAAGTAAGATGATCTGCAGATACTGTAAAAAGGGCGCTCCGGTGGTCATGAGCTCTCATATGTGCCCAATTTTGGTTTCATCTTTTTATAGATGCTTTTAATCAGGAGCCATCGGTCAGGGGGCCCAACACAGCAACCGCTTCAATCTCTACCAGTCCACCCTAGAGAGAGAGAGAGAGAGAGAGAGAGAGAGAGCAAAAGAAAGGGCAATGAGAGCTGGTATTTGCATTTGACTGGCGCATAGCTGGTTGAAGTCAGCACAGAATCAGACAGAAAAGAACAAGAGCCATCAGCAGAGACTCACCCTGGGAAGAGCAGCAACCTGATAGGCAGCTCTGGCTGGGAAGTTGGTGCTGAAGACTGGAGAGAGCAGCACATTAAACAGCGTAATGTCAACAACATGTGTGTGCAGATACACACACTCACGGATTAGCCACTGGAAGTTCAAGAACCAGCTTGTCTACAAACATTCTTACTGTAAAAGCAGCATTTTGACACTGATGATTTAAGACAGGTGTGCATCACAGCCAGCCTGATATACTGTGTGTGGAGCTGATCACGGCCTTTTAATAAACACCAGCTAATCAGTGCCGTCCACCTCCAATATGACAGACAAGGTGCTCATTAGAGTAATAATCTGCAACATTTTCATACAGATAAAGGATTATTTGCTGCTCTGTCTTCTTTTTTTGTATTCATTGATATAACTGTGATTCAACCCATAGGCAGTTCAAAGTTTTTACAATTGCTGTTTACATTTCAGTCAGTGGCTTCAATCAGGGAAGTGCACTCCTGGCACAGTAACAAGGTACTTTACATAAATATATATTCATCTAGACACAGAGCTGGCAAGGCAGATAAACTAGGGAACAGAGCAATCAAACTAAGAGACAAAAGTAGTTGAGAAATCACTATAATATTATTGTAGTATTATTATAGAGATTTAGTGTCACTGTGGTGATGATTAGTGTCTATAATGGGTGGATCATCATTCACTCGGTCATTTCAATCAGAAACCTGAACTTCCAGAAGCAATAAATTGAACTCTTATAATATATACAGTATATACTCTGTGTTTCTTTGTTGTGTTTCTTGACCCCCCCACTCCCCTACCTCCACCCCCCACCCCAAGTCAAATTAGAGTGTTTCCATGCTTTGCAGATGCAAGAAACTCACGCAGTCCTCAGTTTTTGATAGAGGTTCATAAAAAGCATAAATTAGGTCTACTAAAGGTCACCTTACTTTGTGTAAAAAAAACAACAAAATGTAAGTCACAAAGATTTTTTTTGCATTTCTGCTGTATTTGATCATGACAGTAGAAAGAGACAGGGAAGACAGAGGACAGACAGGGGTTCAGGCTGGAATCGAAGCCGGGCTGCAAAGGTTAAGACTCAACCTTGATTCGTGCTAAGCATGTCTGAGCGCCAGCTGAGCCAGCGGGGCGCCCCAGGAAGGTGCTCTTTCTACACAAAGCGTTCTACGCAAGCTCCCATTTATAAAATGAAAGCAATAAAAAAAGGATAATTACTTATTTATCCTAATTTCATGCTCCTGCAGATCAAGTGCAGTGAATGAGGACAACGGCTTCCTTTGTAACTAAAACACTAAATGACTTACAAAGTGAAATCAAACCCAAAGCAGAAATAAAAAGAAAACTGAAAACATGAAATTGCACCTTGGCGTCCACTGGTCAGTATCGCTCTGTGTCTCTGCTCCGTGTTTATGGGTTCCCATGAGGAATTAGACCTCAAATTAGAGTGATAGGATTTCTATGGCTTCCACTGGTAGCTTTTCTCTCATAGAGCCCATTAGATATCAGATGTGGCTTGCTGCCTGCCATCTAGTTTGAGGCTCAATCTGCGGGCAGCAGCAGCTCAGGTTTCACCTTGTTTAGTGACTCAGCACTTCAACGCGGTCTTTGTACAGGTAAAGTGGCAAAGTTGATGACTGTCACTCCAAAAAAAAAAAAATTGTTTATACTTCTCACCATACTAGCCCTGTCTTTGCATATTCACCATATGAAACATCTTACTCTAAATATGGCAAGTGAATGGCTGTAGGATGCATCTTCAAAAATACAGTCCTCATATAGTGTTCATGATTCTGATGATGATGGAAAACAAAGCAGGCAGCCACAGGTGAGCGCTCACAAACAGACGATTTATGACTGTGTTCTGCTCTTCTTTGGGTAAAAAGAAGGCTAATGTTTTTGATGAGGAAATGCCTCAGCCTTTAAGTGAAAAGCAACTTCGGTAACAACCAGTGTGAACTTTGTTAAAGCAGTCTCTCTGGACTGCGCTGACACCCGATGGACAAAACTTGGAATGCAAGACAGACGTGATGAAACACTGAGGAATGGACACGATTACTGAGTCTCTCAAAATGAAGAGTCTTCTGTTGATTCAAAAGTGTGAAATATTACTTAACCATTAGATTCATATGGCCACTGTACTTACACTGCTTGTAAACATCATTGACACTGTTGAAGTCATTCATGTCTGCCAAGAGCACGGTGGTTTTCACAACTGCAAGACACAACAAAATGCACAATCAGGCTATTTAAAAGACACAGCCAGCCATCATGGGAATTTTAAAATGAACTCATGCTGGGTGCATTCATTTTTTTTTAAATAGGATTTCTCACCATTCTCATAACCGCAGCCAGCAGCTTTCAGGATTTCACCCATATTCACAAGAGCCTGTTTTGGAAGAATGTCTTAATGTAATTTAGTCAGTTTTAATTTGCACAGATTTGATAGAAACAGGATGTCAGATGCAGGTCTGTCAAGCAGGGCTGAGGTCTATTCCCTTTCGACATAATCAATTTAAAAAATATATAAAGAAACTGCAGTTTGTTTGCTCACAATAAAACATTCATTCTCATTTCAGACCTTTTTTCACAGCAGCCATTCTGTCAAACCTGCTGCTGTGAAAATGTTCTGTGGCTTTTTACTGGGTTGGATCAGACAAACTCAGACAGATAAGACAGAGCTCAGGGTGCACTGAAATTAGCCCTGACATTCAGAAACTACATTCAACTCCATTTCCATTTTCTTGGTTGGAGTCACGGAGTGGCGTTTAGTGAGGGGTCACCTGTTTGGTTTGGGCCTGAACGCCTCCCTCCACCAGCTGTCCACTGGCAGGGTTCATCCCCAGCTGTCCTGAGATGTACATGGTGCGATCGACCACCACAGCTTGGCTGGGAGTGACACAAAGAAAGGAACACGGGATAATCTGTGGTGGATCAAAGGATGTCTTTTTTTTCTTTTAAATACAATTTTGTGGCTGGTCTTCTGTCACGTTTTCTTTACTGATACTGGAGAAGGCCAGAGGGATACGGAGCAGCAGAGTCTCTGTGCTTTCTGTTCTATTGCAGGCACAACATGCAAATAGTTCCAGCGACAGCCTTTATACCTAACCATTACACCTAATGTATTCCCTAATGTCTGAGCAAGTATGCGAGTTTTAAGAAACTATGACAATAAGTTAGAAACTCTCCCTAGATAATTTACCTAATGTATTTTCAGTAAGTGTTTAAATCTGAGTTTCAAGAAATGGTTGCAACAGAATGGCTGGCTTATATTTGTGCAATGTTATTAAACATTTATATGTAGGAGACACACATTAACATTCTCCTTAAGGCTAAAGCCAACAGGCTGGGGCCAAAATAAATGACGTGCTGCCAACCAGTGGTGCAACAGCAGATTACTATTGCAAAACATACGGTCCAAAGCCAGAGTCATGTGCACATAAAAACGTATCCACAAAACGTCCAATGCAAAACAATTAGTTTCCCTGCTGAGTTTAATACGAGTTTAAAGTGCAGTCTAAACCACGTGTCCTTGAACCTCTCCTCGAAACAAATGCTGCTCCACCTCCAACCACAGGCTCACTATTGGCCCCAACTGTACATACCCCCAGTCTAATGCAAAATAGCAATTAGATCCACAGTGACATCGTTAAACTCTTCGCATTACACGGTAACTCTGTTTGGATTAGGAACCACTATACAACAAAGAGATGTGAGATTGTTTTGGCTCGATGATCTGATCCAAGCCTCCTCTGTACCTGTACGGGCCGATGGCTGCAGGGGCTTTCGCTGTGTTGATTATCCTCCTGATGAGTGAAGCCATTAGATTGTACTTTATTCGGCTCTACTTTGTGAAAGACACCAGTTGGAGTGCACGCCGCGGGAGGACACCAGACAGGACTGGATCAATCAGCTGGACCACGACTCCAGATAGGACTTACCGTAAATGACTATGTAAGCGCAAAAGAAATGCTATTTTTCTGTTAATTCTGTAAATGCAGGCATGTTGATTGGTTAATTACTCGATTAAATGCAAAATAACACTGAAAGAAAACAATTATTTCACATGAGAAGTTGTTTTTGTACCGCAACTTCATGTTGTACGATGGACTGTTTATTTATTACATACACGACGTACCACACACCCGGAAGCAGAGCACACGTCATGTGCATGCGGAAAACTCACATGTTAGCTGGAAGATGTGAGTTCGCATAAATGTGGAGCACAGTTTCTGGCGTACAGTCGTTGTTGTAACATCTCAAGGTGAGTGTACGATTTGTAAATGTTTCGCATTTGTCGCTCGGGCAACTTTATGTGCTTTTGTTTGCGCTAAATAAGCTTGAACCCCAACTTCAGATCAGTGAACGCATCGCGGCTAGCGCAACGGCACTGGCAAAGTGACACGCCGGGACACAGGGAATGCGACCATTTCAGGTCCAGGACGACGTTTTACAGGCCTGGCAGGTGCAGATTAACAATTGTGCTCTGTTGTCGTAGAAAATGTCTGCAGCTAAACATAAGATGCGGGAGAAGAAGATGAGGAATCAGCCCGTCAGTGTGCAGTATTCATCATCATCCCAGGGTGCGGCGAGCAGCCCGCAAAACGGAGGAGACACCCCAGCCCCTGGTATTCTCTCTGATCCGCTGGTCATGAATTTCTCTGCCTCTGATTCTCCTGCTCTCCTGTGTTTGCCTCCCTAGCCCTCGTCCATGAGAAAGTCAGCAGCAGTCATCACTGTTTCTGTTCACCAGGCCTGTGGTGTGTGATTTAGTAAACCATGTAATATTAAGACACCACAGGAAACAAATGAAATCCCGATGGTAAACTGCAATAGGAATGCTATATGAATAAGGCACATTCATACTGAGTCCCAGTCAGGTGCAAGATGCTTTTCTGCAGCTGCTCCTGACTTTCACCCTCCCTGTGGAGCCGGGGCAAGACTAAAGACCATTTACAGTGGATGATAAAACAGCATGTTCATCTTATTGTGAATGATGAGCCTGAACTTACAGAGTGATGGTTTCATAACAGGTGGAGGTGGAGGTGGCCATGCAGCTGCAGCGAGGCCGAGGAACCCTCTCTGTCAAGGTGGATGGGTTCGCGGGCACCACAAAGACGGCGGGGGATACTCCAAGGAGATGCCCAAGTACATCACTGGTAAAGGCATACTCTTAATCACACATCAGTGTTTGATTGTTTTACTCTTTGATTACATAGATGAATGCATTATACCCCCTGATTGTCCAGTAACCTGGTTTATCCATCATTTACCTAATGACATCAAATCCTACAATGAATAATTAAGATTGCATAACATGTAGGCAGTGTTGATTATACTACAGGCCATAAAATGATCAGCTTTATGTCACAGCTCTGTTCTGGACCAATTCAAATATTGAGGATGTAAAAAAGTGGAAGCATCCTGATTGCATGTCCGAGCCAAATGCAGTGTCACTGTTAGATTAATTACCACTGAAAAGTCCCACACCTCATCTCAATCTTCAACCCCATGCAGGCATAGCGTTTGCCAGAGCTAGGGCAGCGGAGGTAAGCGCCATGCTGAAAGCTGTCAACAAGACCACAGGCAGTTGCCATGTGTTTGGAGCCCTGCCGAAACACATGAGGAGGAGGGCCATGAGCCACAACACCAAGAGGCTGCCGTGCAGACTGAGGGACGTAGCCAACAGGATGGTAAAGAGCAGGACTCACTCACACACCTTTTCTCCCACGTTCCTCTTGCAGAGACTGAACCCTCTTTTTCCAGTTGCTCATTCCCCTTGCAGCATACACACACTCTGCCTTTCTTTCACATTATCCACATTTACACCCCCAGTGGCATCTCATCTGTCCTCCTCTTCCTCCTCCAGCGGGAGAAGAGCCTCAAGGCTGGCCAGAAGAAGAAGAAGGAACAGGCCAAGAACAAGAGCCGCAAGGCCCGCCGACGGCATGGAAATCTGCTGCTGGAGTTCAACCGGCGCCAGAGGAAGAACATGTGGCTGGAGACGCACATTTGGCACGCCAAGCGCTTCCACATGCTGAAGAAATGGGGCTACTGCCTCGGGGACAGACCCACATACAAATGCTACCGGCCATGTTACAGGGCCATGAGCAGCCACTGCCTGCTGCAGGTATCGGATACGAGCATACGAGCATGTTTGTGTGTGTGTTTCTTGAAGCGTTGTGCTGTCAGGGGTGTAAACAGTGAAAGTTGCAATTAGAGTATGTTGCATTTACTTTATGAATTCAGGACTGTAAGTGATGCCATCTGCTATTGAAATCAGTTCATCCTTTTTGTTTCTCTCTAACTAGGATCTGTCTTACTACTGCTGCATAGAGCTGCAGGGGGAGGAAGACAAGCTGCTAGCTTCTCTCTCACAGCTGACCAGCAAGGAGGCAGGTGTGAACATGCCTCTTTCCTCACTTTCCTCACTGCCAAAAAAAACCCCAAAAAATGAAAAAGTACATGTGTGGTGTTCCTCTGATTCTATTTCACATGAGGTTTGATGTTGAGATTGTAGCGTACATTTTTAAAAGTATGAGATTTCAAGTGCAAACGAAAATCGGGGACGGGACTGTGGATCTGGCTCAATCTGTTCTGTTTGTTCTTCTGTACATCTGTTTGTCTCACATAGTTTCTGAGACTCTTCTGCCTGTTTTGACCAGAACTTGAGGGTGTGGGGGTTTGATTTCAACACTGAGGTCCAGCATTTTGAATATAAACCTGATTGGCCCACTACAGCGCCACCATCAGGCCAACAGGAGCCTTCATGCTCAGATTCTCAGAAACTGCAGACAATTTGATGAACCTTTGGGGAACACAGTATTTCAACACTGATATCCAGTATCTACAAAATTAAACTGATTGTTTCACCATAGTAGCACAAAAATGCCCCCAAAAATCGTAACAATTATCATGGTTAATGTGATGATCACTCTTGTAATGATCATTTTTTGTTGTGTGTATTTCCAGGTCCTACGTTTGCTGCAGCACTGTCTCTGTCAGGGCGGAGGCAAGGCAGTGCGGTGGTCTACAGAGCAGGACAATACCCCTCCCAGCCCCTGGGCCCTGTCACCTTCCTCTGGAGACCCTGTACACCGGGCTCAGCCCATAGACAGTTGTGGATCTGGGCTCACCCCACACTCAAACAGGTCAGTGCCCAGCCAGAACTGTGTTCTTAATCAAACACTTATACCCTGTTGAAATTAAAAATGCTTGTATGTAGTATTCACCGTGACACTCGCATATTTTCCAAAAAGATAAACTCTCTGTCCTACATACAGGATTGAGACAACAAGGAGAACTATACAAAACACAATTTCTGATTATTTAGAAGCTGACTGTAAAATTAATTTGGAGATGAAAGTTAATGCTTTTAGAGATGATGTTAGCAATAATTACAAACTCCGGAGGACTCTAACTCTAGAAACTGTGTGCTTCTTCTAGGACCTTCTCCCAGAGTTACAAAGTGTGTGCCAGTGCTGTGAGGCTGTAATCCCACAAGTTGCAAAAGTGACCACACCTGCAGGGTTTGTTGCTCCAAGCCCAGAACCAGAACTAAATCCTGAAAAGACTCCTGAGGCCAAGCAGACCCCCGGGACCAAGAGGAAGCGGAGCTGTAAGGACGCCGTTGGACCTCCAGCCAAGAAAATCGTGGGTGATGGAACCAGATCTCCCACCACTCCTGTTACCTGGAAGTCCGGCTCAACTGGAATAGTAATAAAGTTAGTGTCTGAATTTGGTTTTGGATGCCAAGCGAGCCAACATTGGCTTGGGTGAATACTTTTCATTGCAAATATTAACCTGAACATTTTTAGTTTGAATTTTGCTTTTTAATTTTTGGTACTGTTTCAGTGACCTCACGCTGGAGATTGTGCGCTACCGTCTGATTGGACCACAGTCCCATTCTGTGCTGACGGAGACTTTGGAAGCTGCCACAGACTGTGATGTAAGAATTATAGTTAAGAATATAGTTATAAGGGGAAATGAAAAGCAGAGAGCCGTTGACATATGTTTCCATCACACACTGAAAGGCTGTTTTGTGACTTCAGGCAATTAGCAAATCCCAGCCGTCTTCCCTGTGGTGGCCTGAGCACTGCAAAGACGAGAGCAAGATGGCCCTCCATCGACAACAAGCTGATGTCTTTCACACACTTCAAGGTTGGTTGCTTATTTTCTCTCCTCTGCTTGAAACAAAACATTAGGATTTTAATTATGTGTGTCACAGTGGTTCTTTTCTCTTGATTTAGTGATGTGTCTGTCTGTCTAACTGACTCTGTCTTCTCTCAAGGCATCTACTCCACTGGAGAAGTCCTCTCGGGCACAGTGCTGGGTCTGACTGTAGATGATCCCAGGCTGACTTTACCAAAAACGAAGGGCAAAGCTATGCCCAGCGTAAAGCAGGCACAAGGTAAAATCTGACCTAGCAGACAGGGCAGCAGTGAGCTCATATCTTGCAGATACACAGGGCTTCCAGGACATAAAAAAATCTACATTGTCTTCCCACAAGTTTGTCCGTCAGAATTTATTCTCATATCTCCTGCAGGCATATTATACATGAGTCATACAGAATTTAATGTAACGTGCATTTTTTTGGCAGTGCTTGATAGGAGTCTGGAGTAACCCGGTGATTAAGTCAGACAAAAATCCATAGTTGAACATAGACTCAGGGTGTTTCCGGTCCTGAGGCTGTTTGAATGAGTACTCATCTGGTTCTGTGCTCCAGGGGAGCCTCTGCCTGGCCATGCAGATGTCCCAGGTTCGAATCCTGGCAGGGCCCTGTACTCAAAACACCTCAGTGACAGACAACACTGCTGATTCAGTGACCATGAGGAGGAGACTTGAGTGCAATTCCAGTTATGTTCAACATAAGTGTTTTTTACCTTGTGTGCTAACTGGTTAACAAACATAGGGTAGAAAGCATGCAGCCACACAGCTGTTGTACCTTCAGTGTCTGATTTACTTGGCGTGCTGGTAAGATTTGCAAATTAGTCATTGAGTTTATTTAACTTTTGAACATGGGTGGAGTTCAGGATGTAGTAGATGGTAAACACACTTGGTCTTTTCTCTTAATCCCATCTCTTCTGAGCATTTTATTTGCAGAATATTAGTGACACACCTGTTTGAGGCGTACATTACGCATTGAAAAATAAGTTCATAGTAAATGCAGTATAGTTTTTTGTGTTAATGGTTATCAACACAGGTCATGGTGTACCCATCTTTTATTTAATACTATCACTGGTGGGCGCTACCTACAATTTGGATCATGTCAGGAAAGCTTTAAATCACAAAAGTATATTAAAGTGAACTGACACAAAACTCTCTGGCACTTACTGTGTTATACTGTAAGTACTGTGAAAGAAAAAAATATATATAAAAGTATTCACAAATACAGTGTGTTTTGTATTTCATCATCTCTTCCTCTGTTCAAGCAGTGTTTTGTACACAGTTTCATCCCCTACATGTTTGTAAGAGGCTGGTCATACAGGAGCGTGCCATGTGTGCTGTGTGTCTGTTTCCAGAAGTGGATGAGGAGAAGAGGAGGGAACTGATGTTGCGAGGGGTACCTGAACACTGCTGCCAGAGTTTCCTGTGGGACCAGTCTGTCCGCGACAACGTCACACATAACAAGATCTCCGAGCAGGTAGAAGCAGAATGTCACACATAATCAACAATCATACATGTAGTTTGTTTCTCTTCGCACAGTTTGTGTTTTTTAATATCATATGACATAAGCCATGTTTAAATAACTGTGCACTTGTTCATGTGCACATCATTTCCCATCAGCATCACTTATACTTTGGATTACTTTCACATGGATAAAGTTTGTACTGGTGGGAGTTTTTGAAGGCTGACAGACTAATGTTTTCGTGCTGAAACTACTAGTGGATGGTACTTCATGCTGATAGTCAGAATTTTAAAATTTGACCATTTTCATACTCACTAAAATAAAAAGTGTAAGGATTCTGTTTTTCACTCAGAATTATAGTTTTGGCAGGATGGAAAAGCGTCAACAGCATTCAGACCATTGTGTGACAGTAAATTGTCATTTAAAATCCAGACTAATAAAACAATTTGAGGTGGGTTAGCATCTGTTTAAAACAAGGTGACCCATTTCACCTGACCAGTGGCAGAGGAATCTCCAGGATACACAGGGCTTTAAATTAAGCAATTACCAAACAAAACCATTTTGAACAAATAAACTGTGCAAAGAAAAGTATTTCTCACTGCAGGTTTTACTGACTGTTTCAAGCTGTGCTTAGGGAGATAATTCCATATCTGCAGCCCTTCTGTACACATCAGTCCGTCTGTCATCCCGACTCCTGTGTGTCTGAAAGCAAAGATATGCTTAAATGATGTTTTACTCTCATTATCTTCTGTGCACGGCTCACAGGAGTTGAACCGTATGAAGAGCGAGGTGCTGGTGCCGGGCTCCCGGCTGAGCCCCACTCCTCTCCAGGGCCGAGTCCCGCTCCTGCTGGTTCACCAGCCGGGGAAGCAGGTGGGACAGGAGATGAGCTCCTGGGGGGCTGGATGGGACCTGCTGCTCCCCAAGGGCTGGGGCATGGCCTTCTGGGTCCCACTGGTAGGTAGTGCACTATCTTTTCATTCCCTCCAGGGATTAGCCGTTTTGCAGGCCAGTCTCCTCTTCCCAATTTATTTATTTATTTATTGCAAATTTCCCATAGTCACAGAAATATTGTATCATGTGAAAGCACACTTTCAGAGGATCCTTGCTGGTCTGGAAAAACATAAAACAATGAATTCAATCATTTTCATGACTTTGGGTGTTTGGGGAAAAATGTAATGCCAAGGCCTGATACACATACCATAACTCCTCATTTTATGTTATGTTATGGTGGAGCCGCTATAATTTCAAATATTGTGATATTTGCTTTTGGGGACATTAAATGATCACCTTGAGAGTAGTACAGTATAGTTCACACACCAAACCAAATGTTGAAACCAGTCAAGAGGTCGAGGCCTGAAAAAAATTATGGAATTTCAAAATGTAGCATGTAGCAATCCTGTCTTTTACATGATTGTTGAAGTGCCGCAGTTGTATGTACTATTTTTTTAGTTATTAGTTATTGCATTATTGATATTGTTAGACCTGTTCTGACGCATGTGAAAATGTTAAATCTACCTAAAGGGACAATGGCTCTAAACTACTAGTTGGAACTGATGCCTTCAGGTTTGCCTCAGCTGTTACAGTCACTTGAAATGCAATGTGTTTTTATGTCTGATCATTATGTTTATCGCTCTTTGCTTTACGCCTCTCTGCTGTAGGTGTACAGAGGTGTTCGTACTGGTGGGCTGAAAATGAGTCTGAAACACTCTCAAAACAAGGGAGCTCCCCACTTCCCTCACGATTACCCAGACTGCCCTGCAGGTGTTCGATTCCAGGAGGAGCAGGAGGCGGAACTTCTGGAAAAGTTCAAAAGGTCAGATTAACACTGAACACAACAATACTCGGGCCAAAAAAACAGTGTATGCTCAGAGCCACCGAAGTGCTGATGTGTGTGAATTTAAAATCACTGCTCGTATTATTTCATATATTCAAAATATATTTGTCTGCTCCTAAGGACTGTTGGCAGTGGGGGTGTCCACTGAAGCCTGAGCTATTTTTTTTTTTTTTTTTTGGGAATAGTGCTGTTATGTTAGCCAAGATTTCCTCTTAGCTTGCTGATGGAAAATGGTCTCTTGAGCTTCTGATCAAAATATTTTACTGATGGGCCTGATTTCTAAAAATACATTACGTGTCAAACTTGAGGTTGCACTTTAAACTGTTGTCACATGCTGTCAGACTTTGTATCAACAGCCGATTTCTGAGTGGAGGAAAAAGTCAGTGAAATAAACATCAAAACCGATTTTAAAAGGAGAATCTTGGCACTGGAAGGGGGTGTTTTATTCCAGTTTCAGAATAGAGAAGTCATTAACCTTTATGGCTTGGCTTGACATAATCAGCGCCAATGTAACCTAATTGTTTGCATTCCAAGTTACCCAGAAATAGCAGCAAGACTGTGCAGTAATCTGCCTGGAAATCATTCTGTTGCTGATAGCTCACAGCCTAAGTAAGCAGTGAGTCTGTCAGTGGATTAGAGGTTTTGATAGAAGGAGGCACTCACAGCTTTGACCCCAGTTAATTTCCATTATGGAGATCTTTCCCAGATACAGATGAGATGGTAACAAGGCCGCGAGCTTCTCATCCTCCATTATACGCTGTTAAGCAGTCATGAGTTGTTACATAATTTGGCAGGGTTGCCCCAACAGTTTGACAAGGGTTTGACTCTGTGACCTCCTCTGTAGGC